>WEDG01012188.1:0-11410 GCA_017591395.1 Schistocephalus solidus | reverse complement strand
GAGCATGGTGGTGTTTGATTCTTGGCGATCATCCTTTGCCTGTTCACTGAGTCCGTGGTGGACTGGGGGAGGGCGGGTGATGGCTGGTTCTCAATCTGGTCGGGGGCCGGAGTTCGCACGTTGGCAGTAGTCGTCAGTACCCTCATCGACCGAAGCTGCCGCCCCAGGCTGTTAATCTTGGTTGCGATCGCACCTCCGTGTGTATTCGCACCTGCCGGATAAGTGGTTGAGCTGGCCGAGGCGATAACTGTTCCTTCGTCGGGTCTGGGTTGTGTTGCGATTGCGTGCGTGTCCGCCATGGACTCACCCATGTTCGGATGCACGTTAGGCCCATGTTCACGTTGGCTCTTTCGATCATTGAGCTGCGTCCGGAGGGCTTGGTAGGCCGTAGGAAGCGTCACTACGATTTATGGAGGTTGTTCCCGTGTGCCAAGCCTCGATGGTTTCCCTTGCCACGCGGTCACTTCCCCGACCAAGAATTTCAGCATTCTGGAAGGCGAACGTGTGTCCAGAGTCTGCGCAATGGTCCGCCACCAAAGACAGCGGGTCCATTCTTCTTACCGCCCTCATGTGTTCTCCGACCCGGGTTTGCAGACGTTTCCCGGTTTCTCCAATGTAGTTGACTGCGCAGGAATTGCATTGAACCCGATAGATGACGTTTGTGGTTTCACCTCGGGGCAGGGGGCCTTAGGCCTCATAACCAGATGTCGAATGGTTGACTCCGGCCGGTGGGCGATGCCGATCCCCATCGGTCTTAGGAGACGGGAGACCGCCTCCGAAACACCGTCAATGTATGGCAACGCTCGCCATATCTTTGGCTGTTCGGTCGCTGGCCGTCGGATTTGCCTGCACTGTCTGCTACGTTCGATGAAGTTGCGGGGATACCCGTTGGCCATATATATATATATATATGGAATGGAACCGACAAGGACAAGGAAGACCGGAATGGCCATTTCTGGCTTATTAGCCGTCATCAGCCAGTCATACCCAATCCCAAGTGTGGAACACCTGGGATTCGAACCCACGACCTTTGGCATTTGAGTCGAGCGCTCTACCATTGAGCCACGGGCTCGTTGTTTTGTCGGTTTTGATCGGGAATATGATGATAGTGTGGGGCTCACCAATCTGCTTAAGGAACATGCATGTTCCGTTGTGCCCTGGAGCTCAAACTAGAGCCCTCGCAGGCAGTCGCATTCCGTCCATTCCATCATATGCTACACGTCGCTATGCGAACGTCTGCGAGGGCTCTAGTCTGAGCTCCAGGGCACAACGGAACATGCGTGTTCCTTAAGCAGATCGGTGAGCCCCACACTATCATCATATTCCCGATCACAACCGACAAAACAACGAGCCCGTGGCTCCATGGTAGAGCGCTCGACTCCAATGCCAAAGGTCGCGGGTTCGAATCCCAGTTGTTCCACACTTGGGATTGGGTATGACTGGCTGATGATGGCTAATAAGCCAGAAATGACCATAGCGGTCTCCCTTGTCTTTGCCGGTTCCATTCCATCATATGCTACACGTCGCTATGCGACCGCCTGCGAGGGCTCTAGTCTGAGCTCCAGGGCACAACGGAACATGCATGTTCCTTAAGCAGATCGGTGAGCCCCACACTATCATCATATTCCCGATCACAACCGACAAAACAACGAGCCCGTGGCTCAATGGTAGAGTGCTCGACTCAAATGCCAAATGTCGCGGGTTCGAATCCCAGGTGTTCCACACTTGGGATTGGGTATGTCTGGCTGATGACGGCTAATAAGCCAGAAATGGCCATTCCGGTCTCTTTTGTCTTTGTCGGTTCCATTCCATCATATGCTACACGTCGCTATGCGACCGCCTGCGAGGGCTCTAGTCTGAGCTCCAGGGCACAACGGAACATGCATGTTCCTTAAGCAGATCGGTGAGCCCCACACTATCATCATATTCCCGATCACAACCGACAAAACAACGAGCCCGTGGCTTAATGGTCGAGCGCTCGACTCAAATGCCAAAGGTCGCGGGTTCGAATCCCAGGTGTTCCACACTTGGGATTGAGTATGACTGGCTGATGACGGCTAATAAGCCAGAAATGGCCATTCCGGTCTCCCTTGTCTTTGTCGGTTCCATTCCATCATATGCTACACGTCACTATGTGACCGCCTGCGAGGGCTCTAGTCTGAGCTCCAGGGCACAACGGAACATGCATGTTCCTTAAGCAGATCGGTGAGCCCCACACTATCATATATATATACATATTGACCTTGCCTGTAAACTGGCAATAAATAAATAAAAATAAAAATAAAAATATCCAACTAATCTCGCACTGCTCCCGAAGTGTTTACTAAGACCCCGATTTGCTCGATTAGGGCATGTGAATTCAGCGAATGCTACTCAGTAGAGCCAGAACATACTGGAATAAGCCGTTACCCAGATTTGGAAAAAACTTTCCCTAGACTTCTGACGGCCTATCAATGTCATCGGTGTGTTTTACGAATTAACAGCTGATATTTCTGTTTCGCCTTCATACCAATATCGTTTATGCTGCCTTTCTAGACGCTTTCGACCTTCTTGTTGATTACACAAAGCTTCGTCCTCATGTTCGTGCCCATACCATCCATGAAAAGAGTTTTCACCCATAACCATCGTGTAACAATCTATTTGTCCTTGACTCAAACCCTGCATTTTTCTTTTGGGAACTATTAGACAAATAGCCTGGTCTAACTGAATCTCACTATTCTGCTTCTCCTTGCCCAATGATATTGATCATTATAGATTATTTGCTGCCCGTCCCCTTTTCTTGCGCCTCGGGGTTTTTCTCCCGCCTGTCTTGTAGCTGCTAAAGCCGGATGTGACCAATTATGGCAGCCTTTCCTTATAAGACTGTCTGAGTGTCCCTGGGCTTGCCCAATGCACTTGGTTTCTAAACCATTGGCGGCTTATTGGCGTCTTTGTGGTGATAATAGAGCCCTGACAGGTATCTAATTCCTCATCTTCATGACTTTGCCCTAGCTATTTTTCGGAGAACTGGTTCTCAAAGAAAGATTTCATCCAAGCTTTTCATGAAATTCCAATTGCGGCTGACTACATCCCCAAAACAGCAGTGACGACAACTTCAGGCATAATTTAGTTTATCCATATACCATGTGGTCTCCAAAAGCCGCTCCGACTTTTAGAGCGTTCCATTTACCATGTTTTGCAAACTCATCGCTGTGTTTATGCTTCTATCAATGATCTGCTGGACACAAGTTGGAATTTTGCTGAACATTTTAAACACTTCACTCTTCTCTTTAAACCGATTCCGGAAGTTTGATATGCCACTGCATCCTGTCAAATGTATTCTTGGGTAACCAGATCGACTCCAGTTGCATTCATCATCTTTCTTTTAAGGTCAGTGTTATTCAAGTCGTTCACCCACCTATCTAAAAATGTCAGCTGCAGCGATTCATCGGTATAGTCAACGTTTATCGACGGTGGCTGCCAAAATCTGCCGACACCGTCCTTCAGCCGACTAGTCTCCTCGACGGTTATATGCACGTCTTTAAGCTTTTGTGAGTAGCATGAAGGCTATTAAAGCAGATAAAGTCCTATTAGTTACTATCTATCCTGATGCCACACACATGTCTCTGATGGTCGATTTTTTCAAATTTCGCCCTTTGCGTGAATGTGTAACAACGTCTCTCACACCCTGTTGTGCCAAGATCTGCTACTGCACGTTCGGCTGTGCAACTGTTATTGCTTATCTTTATAGGAAGCATTTCCAGGATTTACTGGAAGTTCGAGAAATGACAATCTTCACCGATCACAAATCGATAACCTTCGCATTGCTGTTCTAATCAAACAAACAGTAAGCCGGTATATCCGCAAAATGGACTAAATTTTGCAGTTCACTCCACAAACTTCGCCACATTGATAGATCCTGATATGAAGTGTCCAGGTACTCCACCACTCATCTTCAGCTTCCTCTCGGTATCAACCTGGCTCACATGCCTACTGTAAAACTCCATTTATGTTCACCCTGTTCCAAAGAGGTTTCCGCACATCAAATCTAGAATGCAACGTATTAATGATAACGGCACCATTCTGTGCGACGTTTCAACCACATCCTATCGTCCGTTAGCGCTACAAGCACCCTGGGAGTTGAGCTACCGATAAGCTGGTTTCCGATCACTTCGTCTGCCCTGGGGTTCACGAGGATCTGAAAGATTGGACATGAGCTTGTCTCAGCTGTCAATGGAGAAAAATCCAACGGCACAACATGGCCCCCATCGGCAACGTCTCGGGACCTGATACATGGTTCAGCCACGTTCAACTGGACATTTTTGACCCACCTTTCTGTTCGAAAATTGTTTTTTTATTTCATCGCTTGTGGCCGGAAGCTATACCTCTACCTGATGTCAGTGTATCAACGGTGATAAAAGTGTCATTGGATCGTTGGATTGCCATCTTTTGTGTCTCCTCTCTAAAACGACTGACCGCGGTGCCCAATTTTAAATCAAGCTTCATCCATTCTCCTCTGTCCATGTAGACCTCTCTACGCGCCTCGGAAGATACGAAGAATTGGAAGTACAATCTCCCGTTAGTCCACTCCTCTCGTTAGCCTTGCTTTGACGTTTCTGCCCCTGAACGAATGTTTTGTGTTACGGTCCACCTTTCTGATAAAACATCACCCAGCCGTCATTATTACAACGCGTCTTACACATTTTTGCATAAAAAAAGATAGGCATTGGTTACCAGGATGTCTAAACGGCGTTTGATAGCAAATATGGATTCAATCAATACAAACATAAGAATTACTTTATTCATTGCACATAAAAGCAAAACAACTTGTATTCACCACAAAGTTGGAGGTACTATCTTTTCATATTCAGTCTGTGCACGTACAGAGAATGTGGACTATCTAATGAGAAAATCAACATGTGTACTTAACAAATATATTCTACTGTTAAATAAGTTCATCTTTCCGCGATGACAGGGGAAACCTGTACCATTGTATAATAAAATTCCTTTCTGCAGAAGACATGTAGGAATTTAAGTGTTCTAACATCTCACTGCGCGTCGCAATGCACTGGCTCTTGTTAACCAAAGGAAGTTGTTAAACAATACTGCAAAATTGACTTTTGCAGCGCTGGAATTTACACAAGGATGATGATGGGCTTGAGGAGAGCTGAAGGTCAACTAGAAGTTTGATTGCCCTTGAAGTTGTAAAAGTTTCATCTATCCTGCTCAATCTGACAGCACTTAAGAACTCGTAACCAATTTGCAAGCACATGACTACTATATAACTCATAGAAAGGGGCAAAATGCACACGGATGCCATCATCCATCCTCGAGGTCGACTTAATGCCACAAGTAGCTCCGTTTTCATTCTAGGGAAAGCCAAGCTGTTCCAGTTATCAAAAAGCTAGTCACTTGGTGTATAACACATCCAGAGGATAATCTTGTAACAGGAGATGCGAAGGATGATGGCGCTGAGTACTACGGCCAGGCCGAAGCGAACGAAGGTTTCCGTGTAGAGAGCAACGAGAAGTTCATATGACACCTCTGTGTCACGACATCGACAATATTTGCCATCGAAGCTCACTATGAGGGCTTGTGACAGCAGTATTGTTATACAAGTTAGCCCAATTAAACCCAGGTTGGTGAGATCGGCAATTACAGAGTTGGAGAAAGAAGACTGGTATTTGCAGGTTATCTGAATTGCTCTATGTCCCACAATAAAATTCAACACCAGGACGTCAAAGTTGTAAGAAATGCAGGAGAAATAACAGCTACTCCACGTGTGACACAGTATTGGAGCCAAGAATTTGTTTGTAGAAAAAAGGTGGTACGGGTATGACAAGAAAACAAATCTAAAAATGTTGAAAAAGAATGCAAAAGCAGTAAGGGCACGCAGACGCACAAGAAATATCCTTGGTTTACCCTTTAGAAGACAGAGAAGGAATAGCAAACCAAGATTAAGCCCAAGGCTGAAACAGTTGATCAGGATCCTCATGATAAAAACGAACATGTTTTGATTGGGCTCCATTAGGACATTTCAAATTGATTTCAATTTGCTCATAACTATTTCGGAACAGATCCATTGTTTATGTACGTTTTATCTAAGGTACAAGCAGTGCGGCATTGTACAGTGGAGGCTTCTGGCTTAATGATTGTTGGCACCTGGTCCAAATAACTTCAGTTGAAAGATTTTTTCGATCCCAATTGTAGCCTTACTTCTTCCGTCTAATGATGCGTATCTTTTTAAGCACATTTTGAATGCAGTCTTCATTTTATTTTTCTTTTCTTCTTCTTTTTTATTTAGTATTAACGAGCCTCCTTCTGTTGTTTGCATATATATTTGTTTCTTTGACTCCAAATGCTGCGCATCAACCAACCAAGTCACCGTATTTGTCGACACTCTATAGCATCTGTCTGACTTACATTTTACTTCCCAATTGATGCGGTTATTTTTGATGTCTGCAAAAATTATCCTCTTTTGATATGCTTTTGCTGTTCACGTTAATACCTGGTGAATAATCTATATTTTGATGCGTAACGTATTTTTCAGACTTAACTCTGTGCAATAAACATAATCTTCATAATCGTCAAAAGCTGCATCGCTGTTGCAAAATAAGTTCTATAGCGAGGACAACGCCGTCTGCTGCATTGCATTTTTTGGTAGTACATTATCTTTTAAATGACTACAAATATTTGAAAAATACAACAAGCTTCCATAATTATACCTGTATTTTTTATTTATATAAACACATATTTTGCAAAATTGCGAAAGGTTTGTCACGGCCACTTAATAAATAAACTTTGAATTGTGGTTGATTATTAACGAAGAGAAATGTTTGCCATCCAAATATCAATTTGAATTATTTAATCACTTTGCCCAGATTTGCATTAACACTGACAGCGGAGTTTAAAAACCTCCCGTTTTAGATGCTTCGAAGCGTGAAAGTCTGATATGATAATCCATTAAATGAAACTCAATCTTCTATTGCATCTTTCTTTAAAAGAGCTTTCAAGAACATATGATGTCGTGTAAAAATACTGCTGCAACGCTATCTGGGCTCTAGGGTACTGTGCCCAGGTGCCAGATTAACGGTCCATTTGTCTGCTCTGTTTGAAAGCTGTGCACAGAGAACTTCTCACAAAATCATGTCTATTTTATGACAAGGTTGTAAGAGTTAAACATTTGTTTTACATACATATGGATCTTTATGATGCTCGTATCGTTAGACCAGTGGAACTTATTCATGGTATCGTCTCACGATCCTTACTTCGTTTGTAGTGACGCTTGTGTCCGTTACATGTTTTTAAACGTATCAAATAAAAAAATTTAAACAGTGCGTGCTTGTTTTAAGATATAAAAGACACTTTCAGGGGGTCAATGTGGAGTATCCAAATATATTTATTCATATTGAATTAGACTTCATAAAAGGCATTACTTAACATAATATAACACGTAAACGACTCATCGCCGTTTCTACTTAAATACTAAAGACGCAACCGAACGATGTAGCAAGTAATCTGTTTTTTTCCAAGAGCAGATGATAGACTTGCTTTGCGGTTTTACAACAGTGCGAGTATATGTCACCGTTTTACAATATTTGCTATAAACTAGCTTTAATTATTTAAATACAGTATGTTCCCGAGTTTTTGAAAATATTAAAGAATGGAAAATTTATTATTTTATAGGGTAAATGTAAGAAGACGGGTTACACAGATATTTCAAAGCTTTTTAAAGTCCTTGCAACATGGTATCAAGAAATAAACACTAGCCTTCATAGTAGCAAGTGGTGTCATGCATTCTTGATTTACATGTTAGGGAAGGTTAAAATCTCCCGGTTCATTTCAAGCCCACTTTCTAATTTTCAGAGAGACTGGAGATGAGCCACTTGGAACCTCGTACACATGGGTCTTGTAGAGCCGGAATGAAGACAGTGAGGATGATAGGTGAGAAGAGAAAATTATTGTAAAGAAGCAGTCTGCTCACCCTATACGTTGCACTGTCAAACACCAACGTGCACATTCCCACTGCACAACTGAATTGGTACGTATTAATGTAGATACTGAATGCCACAAAGTTAATTGAAAGAGGAACAGTGCACATAGACGCCGTCATCCAGCCACGCGGTCGATGTTTTTCGGTCACCTTCGCCTCTGTTGCTCTCGGAAGAATCAGACCATTCCAGGTGTCTGAAAGCTCCGCTGCTGGAGTGTAACGCACCCACTGGACAATCTTATAGCAAGAGACGCACAAGATAATGGGGCTGATGATAACGGCCAGCCCGAAACGGACAAAAACTGCCACGTAGGCCGCCACGAGAATCCAGTAGGGCAGGACATTTTCAGGGCACCTGCAGTATCTGCCATTCCATTCAACTAAAAATGCCTGGCATATTACACTTAAGACGCTTGCTAGTCCTATAATTATCAAATACGTGAGATCCGAGCAGAGAGATGGAGCGAAGACATCCTGGTATTTTCCGGTAATCTGGATTGCCCTGTTTCCCACCAAGAAGATGAGGGTCAGGGCTCCGAAGACGTAAGAGGCCTCGAAGAGATAGTTGCTTTGCCACACATGGCAGAAGATTTGGCTAAATATTAGGTTTGTTGGCATGTATCGTCTTGGGATGATTTGATTGCAGCAACCGATGAAACTACATAGTACCATTGAAACTGTTATAGCCCGCAGATGAACTAGACAAGTCTTTGTTTTGTCCGTCAAGATACAGAGCATTACAAGCACACTGAAATTTAGGACCAGGCTCGCACAATTCACGAATGTGCTGATGACCACGATGGCATCTTTTGGTGGTGCATTTTCAGCGCATTTCCAGAAACCAACTTCCATTTTACATTGGAATTTTGGAATTTTTATAAAAATATGTACTAAATTTATAATATGTTTATTAATGATATCGACAACTTACACGAAGCTCATTTAAAATGACGTCCACCGAACAGCACCCAAATAGTGCTTGATATTTACCTAAAAATAAAGTTTTTTATGAAATAAGAACGTAACACTTTTAATAGTTTCTGCGCAGAATTTTATTTATACATGCATGCAGCATCCCTATTGGTTGCCTCTAAATGCGCTGCCAATATCTACAGTGGCTTACGTAATTTGCTTGCAAACAACTTCTACTTTACTTCAAACCTGTCAACCTAGCACTCAATTAGTTTTTTCCCGACTCCCGATTTCTTCTGATAAGTTTGATCCTGATACGTCAGATTCATGGAGTCGAAACATTTTAAATTGGAGCTGTTTTTGTCGGCATCCTTCGATTGTAGATTTATTCCTGAAATGCTTCGCAAATGGCAAAAACGTTCTGCACGCCGTCAATGCAGCCTCTCAAAAACCTTGACCTCCGTATTTGACCATGAAATTCCTGACAGATAGAGTCGAAGGTTTTATCTGTGGCCGCACATATACTTGACGAATAGTACATGCTTACAACTGACAAACACTATGTTCACAATCAAAGCATTTTCAGTGCCATCTACCTATTTCATGAAACTTGATGAGGCAGAAAAAGAAGATCACGTGTTTTTGACTACAATGTGGCAAATCTTATATATTTGCCTAGCCAAAAAGGGGGCTTGTTGTTTATGGATGCCAAATATATTCAGAAACGATGCTTTCCGTCTAAGCGTATACAAATGTGATCAAAAATTCATGTTTCCTTTTTTTTTATCGGTGGTTTTCTATGCTACAAGCCCTATAGTTTTTTTCAATGAAAAGATAATAATATATCAATAAGCTTTAAAGAGCAGTAAAACTGCCCCTGACAATCCAAGCATTTGTTTGCCATTTTTGACTGCGTTTATGTCTTACTGCCGGTCCTGTACAACAATTAGCTTCGCTAAAATTGGAACAAGATATTATATACATTTGTGTAGTCTAATTTAGTAACGTAAGATTCAGGCGATACGCGATTTTGGAAATAGCTTCGTTTTCGTACAACCACTTTGTTCTAGCTTTAAAATCTTCAAACGGAGTCTTAACATAACAAATAAAACGAAAAAGACTCTTGTCGAAATGGAAAGGTAAGGCCTTGTGTTGTATTTGACATTCGTTAACCAAATACCTACTTAAGTAGCTGCTCATAGCATTACCTTATTTGAGATTGTTTACTGACCTAGGGCATATGCATTGCCAAGTTTTGTCATTGGCGTTCAGATACCTCGATAATGAGGTTAAATGTTTTTCCGCGTTTATACATATGAACAAGATGCTAATGTGCAAACAACTCCCAATTTTCAAGAAATATTATCTTTAGGAAGTTCTGGTTAACAGACTCTACATCTATGGGCAATCAATTAAAAACATATAAATTCAAAAAAGGATGGAAATTTTTTTCCAAGGAAGAAGTGAAGTTTATCGAACTCCTACAATATGATTTCTTTAAATGCAAGCTGACAGAAGGGAATTTTACATTATAAGAAAGGCAGCAAAAGGTTTTACACTCCAGAGCCATGTTCTTATTGGTCTGAGCATTCGAACTCTTATTAGGGGTCATTTTCAACAATTAAAGCGACAGCAACAAAAGGCAACAGGTAAAAGGGGTATTGGCAATCGGACACCATTGATGCCGGTCCGGAGTTGATTGCGCAGGCCTCTGTATGCCGGCGTCAGCTCAATAAATCGATTAACCTATTTCTACTCGAAGGCACAGACTTCAATCAATTACCAGCTCGTCTTCCTTTTGGTGCAAGCCATTATTTTTGTAGCTACGAAGTTAAAATCTTGACCCATTTCATAGGTGTGTGCATCCACTTGTGGTAAACCGTCATGCCGTCTTGCGGCCAGTTTACGCTCGTGTATGGGCGATCAAAGCATGCGTCTAGTTTGTTTCGAGTAGTTATGGGAACAGTTTGTTGTGTGTCGGAAAATCGTAATATTACTTTTAGTAAGAAGCATCATAATCTTTAACATTCTTGCCAGGAAGCACATTAAAATGTTACTTTGACCTGTTTGAGTACGTTGAACACTATTTAAATGATCTCGATGCATATTTTTTAGTCATTTCAGTCATATCAGGATGTCGGCTATAAAACAAGCTTCTGTGAAATTGCTAGAAGAAACGACGCCCTGGAAAAATGACGATTTAAACTTTTATCTGTTGCTATTGGTTTTCAATGCCCCTCATAAACTCAAGTATATTTAATATAAAAACACTCTTAAAAAAATCATCTTCTTCTTCGTAAGTAAAGAATAAGTCTGGTCCAGCACTCAGACCTATTTTTTTCAGAGATTCAGAAATCGTGCAAGTGTTCATTGTCTGACTTAGCTACAGCAACAATATGGGGACAAACCAAACAATGGTCACTGACGCAAGGTTGGAGCTGACTGCGCAGTGGCCAAATCAGACACTTTATCAGGCAGCAACACGCTCAGTCACTTCTGAAACGTCCTAAATGTATGAAAAATCGT
>WEDG01012187.1:0-65961 GCA_017591395.1 Schistocephalus solidus | reverse complement strand
TGGACAGCAGGCTACCTCTTCTTCGCCAAGTAAACAACAGGTATTGGTGGAATACAAGTGCTAAGTACAAGAACTCTAAAAAACCAGACATATATTGTAAAAAACAATGCTACTCTCCTCCCCCCAAGTCTGACCTCTAAAAAAACCAGACATATATTGTAAAAAACAATGCTACTCACTGTTTGCCAATACTATGTTAGTAGTGGTAAATTTACACGTGCTAAATAGGGTTTTCAAAGGCATTGCCTATTATCCTCACCAAAAAAAACTGTAAACTATAAGGGATAGAACTTGACTACATGTTGTCATTTACTGTGAACACGAGTTTAGGTTAATATCTGCAGAAAGGCATAACTGACCAGTCGTCATCAGTCTGTTGTTCCTAACCTCACGTGTTTCAACACCTGAGCCTCAAACCAGTGACCTAAGCGGTTCGTTGTTCTATCAGATTCAGTCGAGAATATTAACAATTTTGAATGGGTGCTTACAAATTTTCTAAGTAATTGAGTGTTTATATTTCTGACTGAAACCTACAAAACAACGATCTCGTTGCACAGTGGGTTATACTGTTGGACTTCTAATCAGTGGGTTTGAGCCTCACCTGTTACAATACCTGGGGTTGGATATTACTGTCTGACGACGGTTATTTAGCCCAAAAAGGTCATTCGAGTTTCCTCTCTCATCGTTGGGAACGTTTTTCTGCCTATAATACTAGCCACGTTGCGGCTGCTTGTGGGGCTTGAGAGTGAGCCATTAGGCACCGTGGGACGAGTGAGTTCATGAGTTCGCATGATTAGACGATCTCATCAGTTGGCGGGCGAAAATGTCTAAAACAGATGAGATGTACAAATGTTCAAGTACTGACCCTAGTCCACTGATCACGCACATGCGCATTAATTTGAACTCAGGTTGCCGTAAATTTTGAGCACAAGCTCAATTTAACTGTACAAAAAAGAAAAACCTGTGGGTCGTAAATTTAATCGAGGGTGCACTTTTATCATGCATAAATGCCTACAGAACACTAGATTTAATTATGCTCAAGTCCTGACCATAAAGCAATTAAGCACAGAAAGTCAATAAAAAGAAAACATGCACGTGTTAACTTTAATTTGGGCAGTAAATTTATCCGGGGCTGCCTTTGTTTCCTTAAACATGAGCTGAAACACCCTCAGCCGCATCGTCTTTCAATTTTTTCTTACAAGTACCTGCTAAGCTACGCTTGGAAATGGGCGCAATTTAAGCTCGGAAATTAATGATTTGTTGTGCGTGTCGAACAATCCAAACTCCGTCGTTAACCCGAAAACCGCCTTTACGCGGCAGCTATAACCTGTTCACTGAATCGGGTACTTGCCGTTTCACATGTAATTATAATTTTTTCCATGCGCGGGTGAACTGCAATTGAATTATGTAGGTAGAACTGACTATTTTGTACATATTAAACTGAAGGATGCATTTCTGAGCCAGGTCGTCCTGAAGAGAAGTTCGTGTTCACCGTCCTGAAGTTGTTTTAAACTGCCATTTAACATATGTGTTTTTCGTCATTAACCGTTTACTACATGTCAGGGGGTAAAACGATAATCGCATATCAATTGGTCCACTTAAAAACGGTTAACTCTGTCCCCACTCTTTGTGACGGAAACGTCTTCAGCTTGGATTAACGTGAAGGATCTTTTACTTCCATATAATACTTCGTGCCTTATAATCCATAATAATCTCATTGTTTTTATGTAGACATGGAAAACCCGACCAACGCCAATGCTCAAGCCTTGAACTTCACCACCATACGCTTGACATGGGATACAGTCAAACGGTCAGATCGTACAACTCCCCTCTACACAATAGTTCGCTTATCAGATTCAAGCAAACTGATACAAACTACCGAGACGACATACAACATTGCGAACCTACACCCTTTACAAAATATGAATTTAAAGTATATTCAACAATGAAAGACGGCTCTTGGTACATGCCGGGAGCATACATATTGGCAGAAACAATGCCTGAAAGTAAATATATTTATCTCACTATCTGCGGAAATTTTGATTCAGTGTATGTGTGATTCAGTGTAGGTATAGATAAATGCTGGGCACTCGCATGCGTTAGCAGGACCATATGGGTAGAGCCTAGTATATCGCGACTCAAAACTTGTGTTGATGAGCTAACATTTAAATGAATAGGAAATATATAAAAATATATATATTAAAATACATGCATCCCAAGATATTCATTAAGAAAAGACAAAATTATTTGGGAAAGTTTCTATTTTCCCAAATAATTTTGTCTTTTCTTATTAATAAATATATATAGACATCCATAGCAATAATATATTCAGGCACTGATACTTTGGACTGCACTACATATGCAATTCGTTGACGTTTCTATACATTGGTCGGTCATTTCACGACAGAGTAAAATGTTTGCATTACCATAAAGGAACATATAAAGCATCGTCAAATACAAGGTTGTCGGAGGAATAAGAGCCCGCTAAACCCAATACCGCAAAATGGCAGGCTATCGAAAACGAATGCATACATGAGTAAACTTCATTCCATGTGTGTGTTTATTCCATGCGCATTTTGACCAAAGAATGACTTACTTTCTGAATGTTCGAGATGCTATTTTTGACCCTCCGCCTGACCACTTAGCGAACTGCGGACTGCGGACTGCATATCCGAGTCGTAGACGTTCCTCTCAAATAAGTGCCTTCAGGAAAGCGTACTTTGTTGCATTAACAAGAAGGTATATAAAATGACTTCCACTAATGCAAAGTTAAATTCAAGAGCTGCGATTCAAGAAAATGCTCCATTTTCTCTTTAAGTTAACTGTTCTTCGCTAAATAAATATAATTTGTGCTTGGTTGCCGAACTAAAAATGGCCCCTTCTGCTACGTTGCTGAGTCCAAATTCCGAGCAAGAACAGTCGCGGCCCAAAAACTACAATGCTGGACGAAGTGGTCACCTAATGGCCTAGGTGGTAAGAAGTTCTTTTTAGTTTTTAGAGGCATTTTTGCCATCAGGTTACTTAAACTGACTAAGAGCTACATAATATTTAGTGTCTATCATTATGAGACGGTATCTTTGTAAAGTCACACATGCATTAGAGTACCGGGTTTGCTGGCGTTAGTGTGGATCCCAGAAAAGGGAGGCTATTGATCAACAATGCTGCAATCCTTTCGTGAAACGAGGAAAGGAATGTGAGGAAACGAGATATGACGTTGTTATCAAAGTCCTCTTAAGGCTTGCGTAGGTTGTACTGTGTCTGCAAGCCTTTCAAGATGCGCAAATTAACACGGCAAAATTTGCTGATTTTATGTTTTGCAAATGCATTAATTTTATTTTTACGCCCTTTCTAATGAAATAACTCAAAGAACAACTAATAATTCTGTCGTTTATTAATCGTTTCTAGACACGAACAAATACTGCCTGAGACTGGAACTGCTTGTCGGTAGCTTTACACATTTGATATATTTTACAATATAGCTTGTGATGGACTTTAATAATAAAATCATGCTGGGTATCCCTTTTCCTGGTTCTTCTTCCACACGATGATATTCTTCACAGTGCGCACAATTTTTCATATCTCTTGCCAGGCCTCTGATTGGCCAAAGTGATAAGTTTTTCTTTACGGAAGCAATTTATAAAATTCGTGCGATTTTTAGCCAATGAAATTATTTTATAATCGTGGAAATACTACGGCCAGGAGACAGTGCACATGAAAGTTATTCGATTCGAAAACATATTATCGTCATTATTAACTGTAGACATAATTTACAAAAGCTTTATTCTCATGTCCTGGTACAGGGTGTTGAAGTCAAAACAAATTTGTTTAATTAGGGAAACAGCTTTGCATTTATTAATTGTGAACCTAAAGCAATCAGCGTGATGGCTAACAGGATTTGGCGGTTCAGGTGTATAGGTGATAGAAGAGTTAATATCTGTTGATTTTGATCGCGCTGTCACGTGGTAACATGTGTCGCTGCAGCTTGAGACCATAGCGAATATGACCTTCAGCTCCGGTCCCGAATAGTAAGAGACCAAGTGAGACGCCAGTTGGGAGGATAAAGCATTCTCTGCAAAAAATTTGAGGGCCGGTTGAAACGGGGGAGCAGCTGAGCGAGAGCAATTTTGCTGTTCCCAGTTTGACTTTGGAAGTTGTCAAAGCGCCTTAAAAGAGAGTAGGCTTGGGTCGGCCTCGAAGATGATTGGACGAGAACCAGACTGACATTGGTGGGAACGCACAAGTAATCAGCAACGCCTCAAAAGAAACCCAGAGTACGGCCGCTTATTAATGGATTGAAAGTTTTTAGCTGCCAACCCTCCCCTGTCCACTAATGGCAGTGTCATGTTTTTCAATGGGCAAGTTTTAAATTTAGTGCGTGTGCGAAGGCTCAAAAGGTATAGTTGATACGCTAGAGCCGGTATTTATTCCTGTGGTCACAGTCCGTGTCATCGCTACCGGCTGTTTAGTAGCTCCATTTTGCAGAAGCCGTGGGCGAAGAAATATATTCACCGTTCTACATCCATACTGGCCGTATATCAAATCAGACATGGCTTCGAGCAACGGATGAGTTAAAATTTGCCCAAATTTCGGTATTTGCTGATGATCTGGGCGTTTCAAGGTAGCCATCAATCGACGCAGCGAAGAGTGACAGTGATTTCACACCCGTGTTGCATCCATTAGTCACCGTGAGTGTGCTAGACAATGTTCCGCTTTTCTTGGCCTGGAAATGAGCATGCCGCGGAGTTTTCCTACAAACTCAATTAAATCGGCTGTGCTGTAGGCGTGACATCTAAGTTTTTAGGGATGCTACAGTAGTTCATTACGATTTTAATCCAACGCAGTTTTCGTCAACTGCGACTGATTCTAGGTAAAAGTCCCAGAGAAATCTCTCCTTGCTTTCCCACGCTCAGGACTTTCTTGGTAAAACAAACTGTTTGGCTAACCACCATAGTTGCAAGGCCCATGCCGTGGAATATAAATCACCATGTAGCGTTTACGAGGGAGAGATGAATCTTTTCCAGATTGGCACGGCGTGACCTGTTTTTCTGCCAATTAAATGCTGTCTATTCTTACCTGAGGAAAGTCTGCTTAATCCTTTTGAGCAAAGCTTTTATTAATCCATAGCGGTCTGTGTGACTTTGGTAAAAAAAGTGGATGAAATCAGTACCATCGGTAGAATATGTGAGTCCATTTTAAAACAAAGTTTACTCAAGAGCCACGAAGTGTTAAAAATAGACGTATATGCTTACGAAAAATCCTCAGATTGCGGGTGAACTGCATCGCACTTAGTGGGGCCTACAGTGTAGACATTAGTTACCACGACTATGTTAGGCTCTGTTCTTTCGTTTGTGGCGTGGAAATGGAGTAGGTATTGGAGTTTTTTCACAGCTTCAATTAACCATGCAAGACATCGGAAATCATTGAAGAGAATGCAGAATATACAGCAGTTCACTGTGCAGAAAAACTTTTTCAAGGCCAACAGGTTTCTCAGGGAAAATTTTGCTTTGCGCTGCCCTGCATGAGGACATTATCATTGCTGTTACCTTTGCCGATATCATGGCCTCCACGGGACACATTTCGAGGAGCATGTTCGGTGCTGAAACGCATAATGATGCTATCACGGTTGCCTCGTCTGATGTGCACGGGAAACTTTGTCTGAAGAAGTAGTGGAGGTTATTTAAGTCGAAGTTAATTTTATCCTAGTCGGTCATTGAATAGGCAGTGACACAGTCCACGTTCATTGGCATCAGCTTGATCATTCAATGATCATTTACCACGTTTATAGGACGGGTATGCCACCTTAAGACGTTGTTACGACCACGATGCCTGTGAAAGACTTCCAGCCGCTCTACCACATGATGCCCGCCCCCATAAAAATCTGCATCCGTCAAAATCTACTCAAGTTGAATTTCTTATAGTTGAAACCTGCAATTTGCTATTTTTTAGTGACTTAGTGATGTTACTCCGGTAGTGGGTTTATACGGGTTTCATCGATCATAATGGCCACCTATTCCAGACGCTTTAACTCGAGGTGTACGGAGTGCCAATCATAAATAGGGCGTATTTCTCACCACCAGACGATTGTTTAATTCCCGGCAAAACTACCCTGGTTAGCCTCAGATGACTAAGAGATTGTTTACGGCTCACTGAGCATAAATTTCTTTCTCCTATTAGGAGGGTTTTAGGCTATTTATCAGGTGCAATGACTCCCACGCACAGGCTAACATCATTTCGCTCAGCATAACAAAAACGATTGGTTATCTAGGTATGGACGTCAAACAGATCACCGAATCATGAAACCGCAGAGGCGAGTTAGGTTTTAAAGGTTTCGGTGAAGCAGAACCATCCTAAATGACCACTAGTACGTTCCTTTGGGGCATTTAACATACGTATATTGCATTCTACCTTTCTTCCATACAGCAGTTCGACAGTAGATTCTGACGAGGTCCCAGGTATGTTCCACAGGAGCCTGTTGCAGGTATGGTGAATTGCGCGTGTATTGATTTTTTGATAGCAGACTTTCGCTGCACCTACCGCACTCTCTCTCTCTTTCTCTCTCTTTCCTCACCTGCCTCTGTCCGGTGTCAAAACTGACTCAAAAAGACCGGAGACGGGATCGATTACAGGTTTTGGGCGCGACGTGAGCCTGCAGGTAGGTGTACCGATCCCCCCATGTTTGACATTTGCTATGCCTGCACATACTTAATAACGTCTGCCGTGTCATGATCTAGCTCTTGTGTTCATCCATGCCATCCATTTAATGCGCAAAGTGCGCAAACGCGAACAAAGTCACGCGTAATGCGCTCTGCCTTGCAGTAGCTCTGCATAGATTTCTTACCGAGTCTACCTGGCTCACATTTTCTGTGTCAGCCCCGAGAACAGGCAGACGCGTTTAACACACAAATCGCCAGTCAGCGGATATTCAGGTGCGTAAGCATGAATTGCGGATGCAAAGTGCAGGGTCATTCATTTAGACAGTAGCGCGCGATGCGTATGCACCTAACCGAAAATGCCGAGAGTCAGTCTGAAGGAGAAGAACGGCCTCTGTTAACTGCACGCACGAAGCGGTTGCACAACTGGGACATAACACAGAGACTGCGCTTTTCCTCGGGCTCTGGGTTGACTGCAGTTGGTTTATGTTAGAGTTTTTCTTTAATTTCACGACGGAAAAATAGGTCTACCTAGTTGCAGTACGTGGATGTTAACTCACATCCTACGTTAGAAGAGTAAACAAGATTGATTGAAAATTAAATAATTTATTCAATTCCTTGCCAGAATAGATTACTTGCTTTTGCATATCTCAGCAGTGACCGTTTAAGCCGAATTTTGCAGTTAATATTTAAATCCATTTTTTGATTTATTCAAATAAACAAAATGATTGGTGTTGATGCCGCTGGTTGAGCAAGTACCTTCAAGGATCGCTTACATTAACAATTACCCTTCGAGGTCTCTTTTCTTTTTGAGCTTGAATTTAATGCTAAAAGGAATACCCTTAAAGCAATAGGTCACTTGTGAATTAAAGAACCCTTTAAGAACTGCTTGACGTGCAGTTTTTGGTGCTTCAGGTACTAGTTCGCCAGCCTTCATGCGATTAATTAGCAAGTTACCGATCAGGCTGATACGTGAAGTGAATGTTTTATCAAAGTTTTTTTGACTCCTTGTCTTATGACTATTTTCAGCTGTCCAAACGCTTCTTATTTGATCTTAAAAGCACTAGTTTTCAAACATCCAAACCTCTTCTTGCCCTTTACCTTACAAAGTGGATGCTCTAAACAACTATCTCAAACACAACGCCAACGTTTTGCAGCCTTGTTTTAAAAACCAACATGGAAAATCAATTCCTTGATCAAATTTGTTTCAAAAATTTAAAGAACCTTGCAATAAAAATATCCATTTTAAAGCCTTAACTATATTTCATATCAGTAAATCCGTAAAGTTGACTGAAATCAGTATGATGCTGTTTTTAGGTACTAAAAGTTATGCCCCACTCAACCTCTTAAATTGACATGGTTCGCAGTTAATGCTCTACCAATCATGATTGCGCAATTTTACCGTCCGCCACCTCTTGTAAGTTCTTTCAGAGAGCGCTCGTGTACCGTAATCATCTTCATAAAAACGTTGAATTATATCGGCTATTTTTTATAAAAGGCAAAGGACAATGGAACCTTGGTGCATTCCACTGACTCCAGTTCTTACGCGCATTCGCTGTCATGTCAGATTCTCTGATTGACAATAACACGCATATTATTAATAAAACTACATATTTTCCTCGCAGAAGCGTTTTTAACTCCTTTCTCTTACAAGCGGAGCATTTTAGTGCCATAAAAACTTTTTTGGACTGTTTTTAAATAATCCCCTTACAAACGTGACAGAGGTTTGCCTTATAAGTCACTAGCAAGTTGCGTGTTCGGGACTAAGTCCTTTCTTCTCTTTTTCACTGGCATAACTACATATCTTGTTAGTTTTAATGGCTAAAGTAAAAGGTTTGATGAACTTGTCTTCAACAGACGACTGGAGCCAATAGAATCGACGTAATTCAGGTTAGACAACTTTATACTGCAGTAGGTAACCTAACTCATGAAACATGGGATCAAAATTTGATTGAGGAGTTAAACGAACGTTTTGTCTTGTTATTTTGGTTTGCTAAGTGGAGTTGAGGCTCCAAAGACTTTTTGTAAAGAACATTACATGTTCAAACTTAAAAATTGAAGAAAAACTGGTAAGATTTGGGTGAAATCGGTGGTTGATGGACATTCAGGAAATTTTTTATGCTATTTAATTGACTATAAAAGAACATATATACAAATAAGATAAGATTCAAATAAATCCCTTTTGCAACCGAAACGTTTAAACTTAATTCAATGCAATTAAGGTGAAGACAAGTGTAAACTATCGCATTGCTTACAAAAGCAAGCAAAGAATTCAGCTTTAGAAATTATTTTATACAAATAACTGACTTGTTTGCCATACAAATCAGGAATAAACTTGTTAACCAATATTTGGTTCTAAATTGGTGAAAATGAAGACCGTTAACAAAGTATTTACAAAATACTTTACAGAAGAACCACAGAAAACCCTATGTTAAACTGAAAGTATGTGATGTACTTTTTTGTATAACATACTGTTAGCTTATTTGGAAATTAGAAAGGCACTTGACAGAGGATTAGGAGTTTGCGTAAAATCTTAGTATCTATTCGATATTCTGTTTTGTAGTAGCAGTCTTTAAGCTTGGCATTTAAGTATAACCCGTAGCACAAAACGCTCCAATATAAAGCAAAAATTGATTTCTTTGATTTTCAGCCGAAAATGTAGCACTTTTTTTCAGAGAAGTTACAAAACCGATAAGACTTTCCCATTTTCATCTTGACTTCACCTTTGAACAACGTGAATTCCTCATTTTATAAACATTTTAAATTAATTTTAGGCAAATTTTTTAGTCGATGTTCAATTTTCTTGGCAATTAATTTTTATGTTTTTGTGGATCTACAAATATGACACAACTGGCCAGCTCTATTAGAACGAATACCAATACGCTAACTACTTCCGTAAATGCTTTTAAGAACTACTTTATTTTTATGATTACAGTAAACACATATAACGGGATCTTTTTTTATTGCCCATTGATTTGAAATAGTGAAAACCATTATAAATTCATCATTTTTTCTGGAAAAATCTGAACCTTATTGTTATTCAATGCCCGGAATATCAATAAAGTAATTTGAAGTAAGAATATTTCTCTTAAAATATACACAATCGTATGCCTCCTCTATCAGCTGACAATTCTATTTGGAATTTTGCTCTTCGCATTTACAGGGATTATTTTATGCTTTCAGTACTTGCCACTTTTTTCCAAAAATTTAGTATTTCTCAACAAAATAATGTTACTTTTCGCATTTCCTTTCGGTTTCGTATACGCTTAAGGTTGATCATTAATATTTCGAAGGCTTTTACATGCTTTTATGCCAGTTTACGTGTGATCATCAATCTTTCGTAAAATTTGGCATTTTGAATGAGGTAGATCACACACTGTAACTTGTGCATGTTTATAGTTTATATAAAGCGTTAAATGGACTTGTAATACAAAAAAAACACCACATAAATTCCTATCGGCCCTTGTTCGATGTCCTGTTAGTCCAAACTTCAAATTGGCTATTATTGGTTGGATTCAACCAATAGCTACATCATGTATCACTATGATACTAGTCTCTATGCGACAACCACGGTCGGCTCTAGGGTGAGAAAAAGCTTCACTGGATGAACATGCCCCACAACCAGATCGATCAGTGTCAATCTTTCTTAATGAATAATCTGGACCACTAGAGACAGGACAGCGGGTCAGGGGCATACTTTTTCATATACTACGGCAAGCCGTTCCCACGCACACCATTTACTAACTTATTCTCAGCCGCATCGCATACCTGGTCGAAATGGTTTGTTTCTCTGGTTATCCCCACACCCTCCAGGTTCAGGATATGTAATAAGAGCATATCCCGAATAACACCTGCCGTGCCTTCAACTGGTCCCCATGTTCGTCTGCAGCATCTAGCATACGGCCCGTTTGGTGTGGTGGCATGTGTAGGGGAAAACTCAGGCTGCACCAGCCACTTCCGTGGGATGTGATGCAAACCTTTTGGCACGGTAAGAGTAGTCTCCGGCTGGGCCAGCCACCTGCGCCCGACTCCGTCTTGACACCGGGCACAGACGAGGGAGGGAAGGGAGAGTGCGATAGTTGCAGTGCACGCTTACTATCACTCAAAACTAATCCACGCACAATTCAACGTACCTAAATTACCATACAGTCGAACTGTCATGTGGTCGCGAGGACAAACGCTTAGTCATAACTTCCGGTTACCCTCAAACTCTTGGTTGTTCCTCTGGTGGGACCGCTTGCGTCAGGTCACTAGCCACGCGGAACTCGGCACCAATCAAACTGCATCATTTCACTGATTGCTTACACGCGACAGAGGACACAAGCCTATGCTCAAACAACTCAATGGTGCACATTGACTCACACGACTTGCCTGAAGGGACAGCTAGCTGCAACTGCTTAGCAGAGCCCCTTGTAAGCTCTATCAATCAGTTAATTTTGTCCAGTCTAATCATCCTCATTGACTTTGGATTTCGGAAGGACTCTTGTCATCGACCCTGCTCCCTCGACACGTTCGATGAAAAGACCGAATATATAACATTTTAGTCATATGTTTGTCAGATACTAATAAGGATGGCGGGATCTTTGCGGCTAATAAACGTGAAATGGTCATTTGGTTCTCCCAGGTATTTTTCATAATCAACCATCAAGATATGCTACTAGGCACATTGCTACGGCCTGTGATATTTTTAGACAAAGGCCCAAATGATAACTGAAAAGCATTTTGCTGATCATTAAGTGTCACTCTATTCTTATTAATATTACGGAAGTATCGGGTGCATGGACAAATGTCTCGAGTTAATGAGCTAATATCCCGGGTGCCTATCTCAGCAAAACGGAATATGGGATGGATTTGGATAGCCTAAATAAAGAAATTAGGCATAAATTACCAGTTAAGGCTCTCTTGCCTTTTTCTGTGCGAGGACGTTATTTCAAGACTCAAAGCACAAGTGGAAGAACATGACAATTACTCTGATCCGTAACAGCCTTCTCACATAATTATTATTGTAGATTACAATTGAGAGGAAAACGCACCCGTAGTGCAAGGCCAGATGGTTCTAAGTAATGAATAACTATCCCGGGTTGAAATTCTACCTGGTCCACACTTGTGATTGGGTATGGTTGGCAGCATCGGGTCTCCTTTTGTTTTAGTTTTTACTTCATTACATGCACGCTAAGTAACTTAAAGCAAGGGCTCCATACTTTGCCCTACGACACTATTGACAGATACTACAACATTATCCTAATGAATATTGTGATTAAAACTGACGATGCTAGTTCTGATCCGTGCTGCTTTACGCACGAGATTTAGTTTATTATCACAAAGATTTTAATGTGCCATAATGGGCATTTGTAATCAAACTTGCTTTAATATTTTCAGTTTTACTAACCGGTATTTGACTGCAAGTGTGGGCTCCATGTTTTACCAGAAGGCAAACGGGACCGTGCATGTCTTGTACCAAATCGCGATTAATATTCCCCTTCACAATTGAAAAGGCAAACAGATAATGGATTTATGCTTGGAAAGTTCTTTACAATGCCTGAGTTGGAATCACGTGTTCTAAAGCTTATAATTGGGAAGAATAACTGAATACGGCTAATAGGCCAAACGAGGTCATTCAGTAGTATATAGTTTGTTTTATTTTGCATTAAGAACATGTGAACATGAGCCAATAGGGCACAGCCCCCGAGGACTAGGGGGGAGACCTAAAGAAAAATCGATAGTCTATCGTCATCGGTGAGCGCCACTCTATCATACATAATAGATCCGATTACAACTGACAAGACAACGAACGTGGATCTCAAAGGAAAAGCTTTCGAAGTTATTAAAAATATCCCACGTTCGAACGCAAGCTCCGCCACAGTTAATTCTTTGCAACAAAAGAGTTAGAAATTTATCTAAATTGCACGGGTTTACAAGCTGGCTCACTTTAATTATGGGGGTTTTTGCATATTTAATTAAATGTATTTCACAAACTAAGGATGTCTTCGTTCTCTGTCTGCCAGAATGTACACGTGAGCGCGAAAAAAAAAACTAAGAGAGTGAGGCCATAGGAGACGCAATGTTCGCTGACCTTGATTGCTCCGTGTGCTGCCAAGGGAAGAGGCCTATCTGCAGCTAAAAGCTGGTAGGTCGCACGTTTGGATGTACCAATATTGTCTAAAATCTCTCTCACGCTTTCTGAGATGGCGCAACTTTCCTGCTTATGTCAGAGCATAGGCGTTCTTCCGAAGAACAAAAGGGAAAAAATCTGATTGTCAAGTGTCACGTTCGATTGAGGTCTTAAGAATTCTAACTATAAGAGTGCTGCACACATGAATTCTTTGTTGCTGCTTGTGCGACTAATTTGAAGAAATTTTCACAGAAATACGAAAACGTATACTTGAACTTTCCCCGTAGTAGGTGTTCATTTGATGCAAACAATTTGACTCTTTTGTATACGAACTGGGAATATTAGTTAACGTAACAACAACAAGTCAATTTGAACCAAATTTAAACATATTGAACGGCATTTATGATTTATTCAAAGCACGTGGACAGGAATATGTCTTGTGCTGTGGTAGAAGAGCAAGCAGTTCTCAATTAGCAAAGCCATTGCAGATTAACCACAAATAAGTTTATCCAAAATGCTCTGATCGTTCCGGATACATTTTATATGACGTAAGGTATATTGACTAAAGCAGTCTTTGCGTTACCACTTCAGATTTCCTAGTGGAAGGTTTTATGTTGGTGTGTGATGTAATTGGCTCATATCTTAACTTTTTATGAGGCACTAACATTCATGTGCGAGTCTGAGTTTCAGAAGATTATACGCGGTGAATAGGCAAATTCGGGATGAAGTAACCTTTCCGGGCCTTGGCAAGATGAAATAAGATCTGTCATTGCATTTGCTCTTGTAGATTCGAAACTGACTGTTTGTATGTGTCGTTTAAATAAAGTCACATAATTCCCTGTGCAATTCAGCGAAAGACCTTAAAATTTTGTTTTGATAGTGGACCAGGATATCTAATTCACTTAATACACAGCATAAAATTTTAACTTGGATTTCGTTTGCGAGTTCAATAGGCGATGAATTTTAGAATTATTTGGTGTACATACCGGCGCGATATACATATTCGCACAGGCAATCATACAAAATGCCACTACTAAAATAGTATTTTAAAAATCTAAGTAGCATTGTTTTTAAAACAAAAATCTGTCGGGAGTTAACAAAGTATATAATTTGCGTCTCGGATATCTTATTATTGCATAACTTTTCGGAACGCACAGATATCCCATTAGGTCGATAATTTTAAGAAGACATAAGAAGTCGCTAAGTGGCTGTCAGTGAAATGTATTGGGGTCTATTGTCTATATGGTCGAAATTATAACTGCATTGATATCCAAAGTGAAGAAAAATAATAATGATCAAAGTATATCTTTTTCAGGTGGCAGATTGACATTTCGTAGTATACGCAATTCATAATGAAATTTTGGCTATGGGAATTCGTTTTAATTCATATTTTTGCACAAAAAAATATGTACATTCATAAACTTTAGAATCTACGAAAAGAGTCCTTGGCCAGAAGGGTATATTGGTCAAGATAGGTTAAATATGTTTAAAATCCTTTGTTAAAATACGAAGCCCCTTGACCTAAGTCAAACCTATAATCCATACTTTACTGAGCATTTTAAATTCCATGCGCCCAGGGGTCTTGCATACAATTGCAAGGTAAGTTAGAGGTAATTTTAAACCTGTTGGTAAGTGAAGGGTTTAGGGTAGTTGTAAGATAAGGGCGATGTTTCAGGCTACCTTTAAGGCTAGTAATATGGTGAAGATACGGAAATATTTAACTTTCTTAAATTATGCGCTTGGGTACCAAGGCCTTAGGAATAGGTAGAGTTACGGTGAGGTAATGCTGAAGCAGTAAAGGATGGACCGCAGAGGTGGACGTCTTTGATCCCATTTTGACGCTTATTTTCAACCTCTGGGTTGAATGCGCTTAGTACCTCCGATCATAAGTAGTTATATTTTAAAAGTACAGGAGATAACCGTAAAAATTTTAGAGTGAATTACTCACTTTCCTCCGGCGTTGTATGTAATACGTAAAACTTATGCCTGGTAAATTATGCAATTACCGCCCCGCGACATGTGGGACCATAGCTTGTGTCTTCACAGGATTGCACCTGCGAAAGAGCTGTATCGGTTTCATTTTGCAAGGAGACTGGAAATTCCAAACTATCTCCTCAACTGAAATATCTACCAGCTTCTTTGTTAAACTTAACTTTGCGCACCGCTATTCTTCGCGCAAGCCTAGATTAAGAGGCAGGACTGGCACCACTTCTTTCACTCCCGATTGTGTGTTTTCCTATTTAAATAGAAGTACATGATTTCAGTACCACACTTCGAGATTGATGCCAACGTCAGGATTGTACACCAATTCTGTGATCCGGTCATCGAGGGCTTCTCGATTGTTCTTGTCACATGGAGTCCAACTTCTTTGAATTTCTTAAAGCAAAATCGTGAAACTACCGTTTTACGTCAAGCAACTGCTGAATTTATTCTGATAAAAACATAACTCTGGACAATTTTTCATCAATTGTAAAAGCCTGAGTGTAGATGGAAGTGAAGGAAAGCAGGTTCGGGGAATAAACACTGTATTAGAAGGGTATTTGTGCAGATTTGAATATTTAGTTTGACCCACTTGTGAAAATCTCTTCGGCTTCGGTGGGATTCGAATCCACTTCAGCATGGGGAAGGCCTTAATACAGCCAACGCTTTAGCCAACTTAGCTACGAGGCCCCACTAGCAGCCATGAGTTTAATCACATTTGGGTCAAGTTTTCCGCCCAACCTACTGCATCGTATGGAATCCACCAATTTCGATACTGTTAGCTGACTGCCCAGGCAGGATTTCCTACGTAATCAATCTAGAATCTCCCAGCTGACTACTAGGCACAATTGATTAGTAAAGGATTTTCGCAGATTAAAATAAGTCGTTTGACCTACTTGCGAAACAAACTGGGTTTCTCTAAACCAACACTCTCCTTATTTGTCTGGACTCCTGACTTTTCTATAATATTCCTGTCTACCGTACGCAAATCTTGAAGGGTGTTCTGCAACCTTGAGGCCGGTGTCCCGTTGGCCGTTGATTGGCCATTTCTTGCGAAATGTTGGAAATATCGTAGAAATAGGTGCTTTATGAGACTTTTGAGCGTCAAAGTCAAAACCTGCAGACAGCTGATTATCCGTTAATGCCCATCTGGCTGAAAATTATATTTTCTGAAAGCCTGACACGTTTTTTTTACTGAAACTGGCATCGAAATTAGGGATATCCCATGTTCATTCGGCTATCAAGAGGAATATATACTGCATAGGTAGTGTAAAATTTTAAAAGGTTGAGTCTATGACAAATGATACAGCCGCAAAGCATTTAACTAATATCAACTTATATACCATTTCGCACAATTGAACTTTATCATCTATGGTCAATTTCAAATAAAGTAGTAAATTTATCGTTTTATAATAATTGCAGGGTCTTATTTGTGCGGGTTGTTCGCTGTAGGGTGGCCACCAGTTTCATATAACGCTTGCTCAACTGCATCAAAAAGCATTTAGGCAATTGAATGCATCGTCACATTTTGGAGAAACGTTAATGGTCAACCTTGCTTGCACAAAGTAGGCATCAAGTTGAAATCAGCATTCATGTAGGATGAGAGTGCGTGATATCACACAAGACAAATATACAATCAAGCGGTAAAGGTGTAGCGAATGGCAAACGTTATGCAGAAAGTGATCGAAAGCAGAGCTTCTTTAAATAAAAGATGCAAGAATTAGTTTACTTTGTTCAACAAAATGGAACAAAAAGATGCTATCGAAGTAATAACGTTCCTGAGATCCAGTCAAATAATATTTTATAATACCTTGATAATTTTGGTAAGCCATAGTAGCGATTATAGTATAACTGGTTGTTTCATTATTTGAAGCAGTATGTACCCCGTGGAGGATATGTGTTGCAGTTAACGAGTTTTAATTGAGGAAATGTTAGCGAAAGTTGACTGCTGTAAAATGCGGATGATTATTCAACGTCCTATTTACAACTACGTGAAATTTATGGAAGAATTACGAATGGACATCTCGACAAATTCATGAAAATGTGGTAGGAGTATTTACAGTTTTTTGGTATAAGAGTATACGGGATTCTATTTCCAAAGCCTTAATTAGAATATTTAGAGGACTAGTTGGTGAGCAGTCTTCGGCTTTCAATAAATTTGGTTGGCAAAATGGTGCTGTATATTTATTGCGAGTCTTTTAATTCAATTATTGAGCGCATTCATTAGCATTTCTGTTTTCTGTTTATGGGTTGATAAGAGTTTTGCATTCGTTGCTGAACGCTCACCGATCGCTAACAGAAATTTCTTGTTCCGTTCGGCCTTAAGGCTCACTCTTGAGCCCCGCCAGAAGCCGCACAGTGGCTAGTAGTAGACTAGGCAGAAAAATATTGCCAGCAAAGACAAGGGAGACTGGCATGGCTATTTCTGGCTTATTGGTTGTAGTTGGCCAGTAAAACCCAACCCCAGGTGGTGCACAACCCAACGGTCGAACCCGTGACCTTTTGATCAAAGTCCAACGCTCTATGCATTGCGTCACGGACTCGTTGTCTTATTGGTTTAGATCGGGAATATTGACTTGAATTCGTTGATGAACGCTCAATTATCGCTAATGGAACTCAGTCTTTCGTTATGCCTTGAGGTTCACTCTTGAGCTGCTCTAGCAGCCGCACGGTGGCTAGTAGTAGACTAGGCTATACTCAGGTGTTGCACCAACTGGGCTTGAGTATGACTGGCTGAGGACGGCTAATAAGCCAGAAATGGGCATTCCAATCTCCTTCGCTTTTGCCGCTAATATTCATCTTATAAGAGTTTGGAACTGAACATGAGTTTCATGGTGATCAGGACCTTTTTAAGAGCTTATGCGATGTCTGGCGGGAACTTTGACCTGTCATTAATATTTAAGGCATTGTCGGTTTTATTGTATTTGAAGTTGCCTCGATATCTACTTGGAGTTAGCTGAGGCTGTAAGGACATAAATTTCCCTGCTGATCACTGTTTTATTTTATGATAAAAAATGATCCACATGTTAAATCGTATGGACTGACATTATTTCTTTACGCATATAGAGTGGCCCAACCATCTATGGATATGGTTACTAAGGAAAGCATCTTGCGTTGAGCCTTCATAGATAAGCAGACAGGTCTGCCTCTACTTCATTCGCGCATTCTTTCTTCTGTGCCTTTCTTCTTGATTTATCTCTGTTCTTCCAATATAGTCTATCCTAACACTGCACAATTCTATCTGTTAACAAATATTTGTACTAAACGCGTCAACGGAAATGGTGCTGGTCAAATAACAGCAGTATGTAATCTGTAAGGAGAGTTTCTACTTTAAGCAGGTCTCTGTGAAAACCCCGCAGTTGTTACAACAGGGAAATGCAAATGTTTTTTTTATTATGTCATCTACTATATCTTCCTAACTGACTAAACCTTCAACTTACTTTCTGTGATAATAACCAACACCGCAAATCACATTTTTTCAAACCTGAACATAGGTGGCATCAATAAAATTCATCGGATTACTTCAACAATTAAAAAGTGATACCGTAATTGCATTTTTTCAGAATCATTACAGCAGATCAGGCCACTGGAAGAAACCAACCAGCTTTAGCTAACTCGTAATCGCTTGTAGTTGCCATGTCATGGGGAATTAGAATCTGGTACTTAATAGAAACGCTGTCGAAAGGTTTCGTATCCTGAACTCAAAATCGGAAAGTTCTAGCGGTATCTCTCAATCCTCTTTGCATAATATTCCTGTGATAATATCACCCTTTGGAAATATTCAACTTGCAATGGATGCCAGTTCCGTCAGTAAAATATTTTACTACTACGTGATTCTAGTCAGCCCGTTCCAGTTCAGCGTTTGGTGCAGAATACTAATGGAACTGCGTATCAAGCCGAAAGCGCACACGCCCCGAATTCGACCTCTGCGCTCCCTCGCGATCGGAATCTACCCGCTTTTCAAGCACAGTCCACTCAGTAACCTCGAAAATGTCACGATTGCCTGAACTCTATACACAAACTCTATAAGTGCATACTCTCATAGTCTGCTTTGATTTCTTCCTTTTAAATCACCTTATCAAATTTACCAAGCACTTTCTAATCTGCCTGCAATTTGGTAGGTGCCTTGCCTTAATTACATTTTGCTACTCCTGACATTTTTCCATCCCTGTTTACGGAAATAGAATCGTTTAGGTTTGTGAATTTTCTACATATGCATAGAATTTGCAGTTATGTACACAAGAACAGGTTACTCATGTGACTCAGTGAACTTCTTTCGTTACAGGATTCGATTCAACCCTTATTAAGGCTTCCGTAATGACTTTCGCGTAAATCTGTCAATGCTGACTCTAAAATCCATGCTTTAAAACCTATAAACCCACCATGTTACAACTGACCCAATATCTGCAACATACACATGCTATTTCGAAAAGGTAAGTTCACTAGGTCATGGTTCTGTAATGAGTCACGAGTCAGACAAAAGATTGCATCATCACTGAAGACATAGAGCTCACTTGTAGGAACGATGGTTTCGTGTCTGAAACGGCCGTGTCAACGGCTGTTGAGAGAGCAGTAGAAACAGAGCCGTCAGGGTCTTTTGATGCCGTTGGGACAGGACACAGTAGGTGCATCCCTCACTTGTAGTCAGCACTGACGATCGCACTCAACTCTCCTGAATTCTAAATTCCTTCTTGCAACACCGCAGAACATGCTCGAACTGGCATTAGAGTACTGGTATTCGCTCCTGACCTTAATGCAATTAAGGATGTTTCAGAAGATGATGTGGAGGAGGAGGAGGAGGAGGAGGAGGAGGGAGGAGGAGGATGAGGAAGAGGAGTAGGAGGATAATGATAAAGAGAAGGATGAACAGGAGAAGGAGGAGCTGGAGCAGGATAGGAAGAAAGAGTGGCGTTCGGCGGCAGAAAAGGAGATTGGATTTAGTCAACACCAAATTTTCAAAGCACTGAATGCTCATCAGAACATGATGAGGACTTCCAGAATGTTTGCAGACACAGAAGATGAGCATGCGAACGCAGGTGCCTCGTCAGCCCCTAGCGTCACCTTGTTGCAGATAATGTGGCCCGATACGTTGGCCAGGAGAAGGCCAGTCCGTCTTTGGAAGATCGCTTGCGTATCATCCACTGGTATTTCCATGATCGCTCCATTGTCCTCCAAATTTTATCTATGCGACTTCTTCGTAGCTTTCTTATTTTCAATCACGTGCACTTTTCAACAACGTTTCCTACATTGACGTCAAACATTGTAGAATCAAATTTCGTGTTTGACCAGAGGCCAATCAAGTCTATTCGACAGCCTTTGCTTCATAAGTGGAAATTTTTTGTCTGTCGTGGAAGGTTGCGTGCAAAAGAATATTAACTTTGTCATTAGGTCCATGCAAAGTTCCCTCTATTTCCATATGACGGAACATCTTTGAAAATATACGTAATTAGTGTTTGTTTAATAAAATGCATTCGTGCAAACAGTTTTGATACTCAGTTCTATTGAAAAGAACTGCGGCTAACTCCACTCCCAGATAGGTCCTCTGGAGCGCATCTGAATGAATGGGAACGTGGAGGACTTGCAATGTTAATATTTAAGGCTCAGTGAACTGATGGAAATGACTGATTACAAAAATATATTGTGTCTTTCCTTAGTCCGCTCAGCTGACATCTCTGTGAATGCCGTTTGACGGCGAATTTTGTTAATCTTTTGGTTTTATCCTTCCTGGTATGCATTCGTCATAAATAGTCACAGTTATCAGTGCAGGGCATTTTGTTTTCCGGAAGACGTTTAGTCGAAGAAACAGGTTCACCTCGGCTCCACTAGATAGACAGTAGGAAACAGGATAGGATTCGGAACACGAGATATTGGCCCATGGATAAGACGCCACGCTGATGATAATATCAGCGAAAAACAAGCTTGCGTAAGGAACAGGTAAGCAGGCAGATGGCAGGGCAGCAATACTTGCTTCCATACCAATAGGCCAGCTAACATCGACAGAGTCTTCGTCCTTTTATGGTATGGAAAACGCCGGTTCAGAAAGTTGATCGTTTCCTCCTCAGTTAGCGAGCTGATGGCTTCATCTGTCGTTTTTGAGGAAAACTTGAGTATGTAACTTAAAGTCTTAGCCAGATGATCCATAAGCTGCGATTTCTCTGATAGGAATCGGTAGGAATAAGCAGGTAGGCATCCCAAGAAGTATAATTTGAAAGCAAATAGGTTCTTTGAGAAAATTGGTAAACTTGATTGAGTAAATTGTCGACGCTCACTGCGAACGTGTTCCCCAGCCTGGAGTAAATGTTCAAAAAAACAGTTAAAATTGCAACCGGGCTTAGAAAATCGATAGACATTTGGTGTTTGCGCTATCTAGCGGTCGATGTTTGCGTCAGTCTGTATTGACTGGTTCTCGTTTCTTCCATTTTTCCCTGATATTCTGTACACGGCATCTAACTGATTGCGTCGATTGATGCATAAGTCATCGGATTGCTTGATCTCAAGAAACTCTCGGCTTTTATGGAGGGGCAAACTCCGACAATGCGAATTTTGTTCCAGACAACATTTCACTTAGAATGAAGGGTGTGCATGGCCACATGGGCACCACTCCTTGCAGTCTGTTGATGTCCCTGAATGCCTGTGGAGACAGATGTTCCCGTTTGGCCAAAAGATATTTCGTCGTAAGCATTGCATTGACTTTCTGTTCTTAGAACGTTTACCAACTACATCGCAGCTAATTTTGGCTTCTGGATCAGAAGATTTTGATATCTCTAAACTCACTGAGATGGCTGATCATATGATGGAGATAGAGCACCTCTCGCCCACAACGGTTGCTCAGGTTTCGCAGCTGATAACTATGTCCACGTCTGAACTGGCTTAGCTCAAGACACAGATTGCCCAATTAACGGTGACTGTTGCCACTTTGTAGCTTCCCCGATCGGCCGGCCCGTCTCAAAGTTCCTTTAGCCGCGACCGTCGGCGTTCCAGTTCTCGCCCCAGAACCGTAAACCTATGTTGCTGTCGCGTTAATTTTGGTGCCAAGGCATGGTACTGTATCCAACCCTGCAAATATAATTCGTCAAACGGAGAGTAAATGCGACCGAGCTCTCTGGAAACTCTACCGGTTGCACCTTTTACGTCTTCGACAGCAATAGTTGCGCATGTTTCTTAATCGACACTAGTGCACAAATCAATGTCAGTTCTCCTATCCCCGCCGATTAACTTTACCCCAACCATGGTCTTTCAGCCCCAGGCCGTACCATCTTCTTCTATAGCAACTTTTTCATCCCGATCCCTCTTCCTTGACATAGGTCTCAGGCAACTATTCTCTTTGACCGTCGTCGGCGCTGACGTTCCTACCGCTATCCTTGAGACTGACTTTCCAGCCGCTTTTGACCTTCTAGTTTACTGCAGGTAACATCGCCTTCATTCTCACGCCACTACCCTCTCTCTCTTTCTCTCTCAAGGGCTTTCACCCATCCCCCGTTTCCAACCGTCTTTCTGTCCTTGACCCACACCCTGATGGTACGTTTCGTGAACTTTTAGTCAAATACCCTTCTCTTACGAAGCCCCACATTTCTGACCCCTCAGTGCCCCATTATATATTTCATCAAATAAAGACGACTGGTCCTCCGGTTTTCTCTTAACCCCGCTGTCTTGCTCTCACCGGTCTTGCGGCTGCCAGTACTGAGTTTGATCACATGTTTTAACCAGGGATTATTAGACAGTCTGACAGTCTCTGGGCCTCTCTATTGCAAATGGTTATTAAACCACAGACGGATGATTGGCAGCCTTGCGATGATTATAGAGCCTTAAACAATGTCAGCAACCCTGACCGCTACTCTGTCCTGTATCTTCAGGGTTTCTGGCAAGTCTGTGTTTTCGAAGATCTACCTGGTTCGTGTATTTCACTAAATCCCTAAAGCCCTAGAGGATGTTTAGAAGACAGCCGTTACCGCATCCTTTGGCCTCTCTGAGTTTCTGCGTATGTTTTTCGGACTCCTTAACGCCTCACAAACTTTCCAGAAGTTCGTAGATAGAGTGCTTCATGGCTTATCCTTTGTCTTCGCCTGTACTGATGACCTCTTAGTAGCCAGCTCCACCACCGACGAACATATTGAACATCTTACAAAGGTGGTTGACCACGTTCAACAATTTGGCGTTGTCCTTACCCTGTCCAAATGTGTCTTCGATGTGTCTACTTTCAATTTTATAGGACACCTGGTCGACAGCAATGGCACCCATCCTCTCTCTTTGAAGGTTTTGGCTATCTGTGAGTTGCCACCTCCCCCTTCAAAGCGTCTGTTGCAACGATATCTGGGCATGGTGAATTTCTACCACCTGCTCCTCCCTTACTGTACCGACACCATTCTGTCGTTCACGAATCTCCTCTCTGGTCTTGAACGTTCCTTTGAGCTTACTGCAGACGCCCTCGTTTCTTTTGAGAAGTTGGAAGCTGCTCTGGCCGAGGCCACTCTCCTAAGGCATTCTGCTCCTGATGCTTCCGTCTCCCTCATGGTTGGTGCCTCCAACGTAGAAGTCAGTGCAGTGCTTCAGTAGCATATTGCAGGTCAAACCACACCCTTAGCGTTCATCTCCTGAAAGTTAACACCTGTCGGATCGTACTACAGCCCATTTGTACGGGAGCTGTTTGCTGTCTTTCTTGTCGTGAAACACTTCCGGTCCATTTTTGAGGGCAAGGACTCCACAGTCTTCATGGTTCGTAAGCCTTTCCTTCGCCCTCAAGTCAAATTCCGATAAACTCAACTCCCGGGATCTTCGCCAACTGGAGTATATCTTGCAGTTCACCTAAGACATTTGCCACATCGAGGGGGCATGCAATGAGCTGGCTGACGCTCTGTCCAGGCCCTCCATCACTCACCAACTTTCTCCTGGGATCAACCTCACTAAGATAGATGCTGCCGTGTTGGTTCGACTTGTGACGAGAATGCTTCTGGACTTCAACTCAAGGAGCTATCACTGACTACTGGCAATGGCATCATTTTATGCGACGTCTCCACTCCATACCATCGTCAATTTGTGCCACCATCCCTTCGTCGTAAAGTCTTCTCTTCCCTGCACAACCTTTCTTACTCTGGGCGAACGAGAAGCTGGCTTCCGATCACTACGTTTGGCCTGGGATGCACAAGGATTTGAAAATTGGGATAAGGGCTTTTGTCACTTGTCAACGGAGCAAGGTCCAGCTGCAAACCAAGGCCTCCATTGGCACTTTCCCCGGCCCTGGTGCAAGGTTCAGCCACGTTCACATGGACATTACAGACCCCCTGCTTCTGGCTAGTGGCTTTTCCTATCTTCTCACTTGTGTGGATCGATTTACCCAGCGGTTAGAAGCCATCCCTCTGCCTGATGTCGCTGCTTCAACTATAGTCAAACCATTTCTCATTTCTTGGGTTGCCATCGCTTGTGCCCTGTCCACTATCATGACTGATCACAGTGCCCAGTTTTAGTCTAATATTTTCCAGTCTATCCTTTCCTTTTTAGGCTGTACCCACATCCGCACGACATCCTATCACATGGCTGCTAACGGGATGGTCGAGCGGTTCCACCGCCACTTGTAGGCCTCTCTACGCCCCACGAATGATCCGGAGAACTTGACGGACCACTTTCCCCTGGTTCTGTTGGGCATCCACTCCGCTCTTAAGCCGGACCGTGATTTCTCCACCGTTGAACTTGTGTTCGCTGCCACCATATGACTTCCTTGTGAGATGATCTTGTCAAGTCCTCTTGGTGCGATTGGGGATCCGCCTAACCTCCTGCACCGCCTACGGCAATTCATGTGGGCTCTCATCACGGTTCCGCCCAGGCCATCAGTATCCGAGTCTTATATAGAGAAATACCTGGCGACCTGCTCTCACGTCTATCTCCGATGTGATCGAGTACGCCGACTAGTGAAATCCCTAGGATGGTCCATTCCGGGTTGTCTACCGAGGAACGCAGACCTTCCGCAACCAATGTGGAACTCGCGAGGAAGTTGTGAGGGTGGACCACCTCAAATCTGCTATCGCGGACACTCCGCCAGACGAGCCCTGTGGTCCCCTACCCCCTGCTACTTTGCCTCCTCAACCCTCTTTCCATCCGTCCCGCCTGCTTCCTCTCCCTCCCAGTACGCACCTTTCAACTGCGACCTCATCAGGCTTCAACACACGAGCCACAAAGCCTAACATTATCCTGCCACGCACAACGTGTATATTACTCACAGTGGTCGTCATGTTCAGTTTCCTAACCATTTCGTTGCCAATTTTTTAACTGCTACACATCCTTCGGCACCGTTTTTGTGCCATCCTCCGGTCTTGGAGGAGAATCCTGCGCCGAGGTGCCCGACTATCTTGCCTTTAGCTAACTGTTCGCCCTTTTTAACTGTACGTTTTGTTTTGCTGAAAGTTAACCACTCCGCATGAACTATAGCACCTATAGCACTCTCAGTTTGTTCAAATTCAACTTCTATTTATTGCATGAACACTGTGTTATCTTGACATCCGTCGTCTAGCATCGGTTATAGCATCGTTCAAGTTAGCAACACATATGGTGCATAATTTGAAATCCTTGGCATGTCTCTCGTTGTTACTGTCTGTGTTCGCTTATGGAGTAGTTCGTGCCTAAGGGTACCACTGATCCATACCCAAACTGGGAAGTTCCAGCGGGTCCTATGTGTGAGACCGGGATTGTGGCAGTCTACTCGTCCGAGTCCCTTCCCAGCTGACTGCTTGGGCCCTGGGTGACTGGCGCTCGGCTTACCTACACCGTGACACCGATCTCCCATTGACTTTGGGGGCTTGGCCTTAGCTCAGAAGACTAGGGCCAAATAATCAAGTTTCATATTGGATGAGCTTATTCTTCGCAATTGAGGCGATGGCCAAGAGAGGTAAATTGAAAGTACATGATCAGGGAAAAGGGTCACTGAATGAAGAATCACAAATGCAAACGTGACTAAAATGTTTAACGCGTACTACACCGCGCCTTACCGTCTCCTGTTGGCAGGCACTCCCCTGCAAAACAAATTGACCAAGCTTTGGTCTCTCCTCAAAGCCATATTTGACAATTGCAACACATTTGAATGGTGTTCAACGCCCGCTTCGGGTAACATTTTAAAAACAAGAACGGTGAGGGTCAGGCACCTATCTGACAAGTGTATGTACTTCACTTCAGAAGGCGAAATAAGGCCTATGGCAAACTGATCGTCGATACTGATCCAGAATGAGCTGTCTGCGTCAAACGTGTTAGGACCTTAACGGTCATTATAGATTGTCTGCCTCTGTCTAGCCACTGTTCCTGCCTGCTCACCTTGCTTCGAACGATGGCAAGGAGCCATTTTCCTACGGCGCTTCGAGGGCACAACACTGGCAAAGGCCTTTCTTGGTTGTTTGATCGCCAATTTCGGTAGCCCTTACAACGCCACAACTACTCGTTGTGCTGCATTTGTGTCTCACACGCTCCAATCTCACTCAGTCGCCTTAGGCTGCATGCTGATCTAGAAGACAGCCAGCCACCCGCCTGTCAGTGGCTTAGTTGACTGGTTTCCCCACCAATTGAAAGCTTCCTTCGTGCAACAGAGGATTCTGAGCGCTGGACTGAGCACGATCGTCGAGGCTCTTTTCCGCATCTGCTCAGACCCCACGTCAGACCTAATCTGCTCTGACGGACTGGTCTTCGTTGCAACCATCGAGCCTCCAATATAGCTGGTTGCAACCTCACTAATCTCCTTTGCCGCCCATGTAAATGTCTCTGGGCCCTCCACTGTAACCAAGGGTACCACCCATTTTAGTCTCCCCATGTTGACCTCATCCGGAAGGCAAAATCCTTTGACATCCGACATGGTGACACAGAGTGGGTGCCGAAGTACAACGATTGAGAAGTTGACATTTCCTAAGCCAGAAGACGCGGAGGACAGTGAAATGGACAACATTTACTGAGGTAGAGAGTTTCCACGCAGCACCCTAGGCAGTTGCATCAAGCCTTCTCAACAGGCATGTACTGGCAGAAGTGAATGCGTCCGAACTTCGGTCGACTGTAGCCAATCGGTGGAGAGAAAAATCTCGCTGGGTGTCGCGCAGTGTTTTTCACACATGCTATGCGGATCAGAGGTGATATGGGTAAGCGGTGGCGCTTGTGACTATGAGAGCGGACATCTACGTACACCACAAGGCTGCTGTCCTTTTGCGTAACCATGATTCTGAGGGTTAGCAAGGTGGACAGAGATATTCTTTATGCTTTCCTTTATGGAATTTCTGCCAAAAGAGCTTCTTGCATGGACAGATATGAACGACAGGCCATTCAACATGAAGTTTTTTGTTTTTGGGAGGTTGAGTCTGTGACATGTATGTGACATCGAATGTTTGTTGTTGACAGTATGAACGGCAAGTGATGAGCTGGGTTGCTCCAGAATATCTTAATCATGCTTAATGTCTGCATGATGGAGTTTGGGTCTTGTTCAATTTCACTGAGCAGACGGGTTCTGAGCTCAGTAATGCAAGGTGAGTGAAGAGTGCACATAAAGGTGAAGGCATTTAAATGGATCTTTTGTCATCATCTGCAGTTTGAAATTTTCGCCTTTGTGGTTGAAGATACTCGTGAGCGTCCGATAACCTTCTGCCTCCTTCCTTACCAATTGTACGCACAGATACCATATATGGAACAGTGATAGCTTCTCTCCGAAGGAATCTGAAAATTCGTTTGACGGTTTCATCGAATTGGAAGTCATGAGGGATCTGCAGCAGAATCATGTCAGTCTACCGCTCCAGCTCTTTGGCGCCCAACATTCACTTAATAAAAACCTCATGTTCCACGCATTAATGACGTTGGCAAACGCAACTCAAAAAATGTCTTCCTAACTTTTAAACAAAGCAACTTAACTTTTCCATCATTGACTCCAGCGTGTTCAAATGACATGCCTTGAACCTAGCCCTTTGCTGTTGTCAAAGGATAGACAGTAACTGTTCCCCGGAACAAAACGCTGTGAGTTCTGCGTTGCCAAGTTGTATTGAATTTGCCGCATGTCTTCATGGTCGCTCATCCCACAAGTCCAGTCAATCGATTCCTTAAATCATAACTCAACAGCAAGGGCGAACGAAGAGAAGAATGTTGACGTGTTTTTGACGGCGTATCTAAGGCGAAAATGAGCACAAGGGAATGTCTAAGGTCAAGCTGAAATCGACAAAGCAGATAGTGTCCTTGAGCGGTTAGACTTCCGAGGCATCGGACTGGGTGGGCAGAGCTCCAATCCTGTCGGCACCTGGCGCGACATAGGTACGCGCACGGCATATGGGCGGATCGATAGCGTTGCATGCGATCGAGGCCGTTAGTACGGCTCCTCTAACATCTAGAACATAGAGAAAACCGTGCTTATGTCTATCGCAACTCGCTTATAAAGCCTCAAAAGAATCGATAAACAAGCAAATTTGAGAAGGACGCAGGGTAAATCACCATTTTTAAAATACCTCGAATGCGTTAAAATGGTTTTGAGCTGTGCAGAACAGGGTTCAAGGAGACATAAGGGACCACTGTCGAGTATGCCAGCTAAAAACAAGATTATTTACTAAAACAAGAAAGTTATTAGCTCTAAGTTTTGGAATTCGAGCCGTTTACTGCAGCTTGAATATATTGCGTAGCGGTGAATCTTCCCAGTAGTCAAACCGGAAGTTAACCAGTGCTCCTGGGTCAAGCCTTCTAGATTACAATTTTGCGTACCGTTTTGAAATCCTTATTCATACTTAAGTGCCGCGGGAAACTCTACAGGATTCGAAAGGGCTCTTTAAGAAAGGCGTGGATGAGGGTCCAAATGTCCTAGTAAATATACTAGATTGACATCGACAGAACAACGAGCTTCTGGCTAAATGGTTAGAGTATTGTACTTCTAACCAACCGGTCACGGATTTGATCCTTGTGTCTTGCAAAACGTGGGGTAGTTTATGGTTTGCTGATGACAGCTAAAAGCCAGAAATTTTCATTACAGTTTCCCTTGTCCTTGTCGGTAGACTATTCTGCCAATAATATACTAGCTGTTCTATGGCTCCCTGCAGAGCTCTAGAGTTGGACCCGAAAGCACAGCAGGACGAGTGTGCTCCGTAACGCGATTGATAAGCGCTCCACTACCAACTGAGAGCATAACCAAGAAATTCATAAGTAGGATAATGTACCTAAAGTATCGCGCATGTTAAGATTCCCATATAACGGCTACTGTAGAGGAAGTGCTAGAGGGCGTGGGACTTCTTCCCTAGATCAAAATAGGGTATCTCTCGGAGAAGCAGCTTTATTATAAGGTCGGAGGTAGTTGTGCGTTTAGTTATGGTGGGCGATAGTGGGAAGAAACTTTCTTCTGTATTTGACTTGACTTTGGATTAAGCATGCGGAGATCCCTCTTCTGCAACAGTATGAAGCTTTTCCTGGTCCGTCTGCGAATGTGGGAGTTTGATTAATGTAACATTGCGCACAATAGGGCCTTTTGTGCGCAGAAATATGGACAAACGATTCAGCAGTCATTTGTTTGACCAGTGCACCAAACTTTATTATTGTTTGTCAAAATAAGTCGCATGTTTCAATCACGCTTATTTATGAAGATAATTAGGGGCATAAACGGCAAAAATAGTGAAACCAATATTATAACAACAATGGTCGGCTTTTCGCATGTTCTGATGAGCTGAAATTTGCCTGTTGATACAATCCGGCAGTGGTACTACAAATGGCGCCTTTTCCTCGCATAAATGCTCCATTACGGTGTTTGGCGACGATCATCAGCCTCAAATAAACATAGGTGGTCCCGATCTAAATGTGCCCGAAGTTATAAAGAAGCTGGGAATATTATATTCCAACGTTCTTATTATTTCAGAGCATTGCACGCAGAACCACAAGTATTTTCCTCTGAAATTTCAAATCGATCGATGTTAGACTCCACATTTATCAAATGTACGCTAGGCCCGACGTGGAATACTGCTCGTTTTTAACTCCCTACACGGGCGTGAGTAGAAGAAATTCAAATTCAGTCAGTATTTTATTAGAAAGGTAGTTCTAGCCTCGAACATCAAAATTTGACTTTTGATAAACTTTGCAGACTCACAAACCTCGATCGTTTGTGGCTTCGCCCATCACGAAAGAGTTTATGTTTTTATTGGTTAAGGTTTTTAGCTGCTGTACCTCTCTGGCCACCCTTGATACAACTGTCAACATGAGGTCTTCTTACTTTTTATCGCTTCAGTTTACTTGAGGGAAATTTAAGTGTACACCTTGGAACTTCCAATTTTTTGCACGTAGCTGAAGTATGTCAAAAAAATGGAAAAGGGAACACTAGACAACCACAAAGTAAATATCAAAAGCTACTTCGTGCATCAGTAGCATTTGAAAACATATGCGTGTGATAAAGTATTTACTTCAAGCACACAGAGAAAGAAGTATGCTCTCTGGTCACCAAGCGTCATGGCGAATTTCAGTAGGGATGTGCACCATCGTTAAAACATAACCAACACCTGGAATGCGGACATTCGCCTCCTTTCGTGAAAAATTCGGGCACGATGCGCTTCGGACAGCTCAGAGCTGGGCGATATTCACTACACGAGAGGCAGCAACATATAAGAAACTACGTTTTTTTGCACCAATGCGTGCAATAGGGACTGACGCCGTGATGCTTTAGATATAAGGCACCTTTTAACACGGTCATGAGCAGGGAAGTTGTCAGGCGATTTATCAAGCAGATGACTAGAGTTCTGATTGATGACTGCCAGTGGCGTCTACAAAAATACAAGGCTGTGAACGAGCAGAATAAGAGAGTGTGCCTGTGTTATCGGTGAGGCCATCACTAAGGGTCTTGGTAAAACAATCTTGGCTCTAGCGTGGCACAGACAAGTCCAGAAGCGAGTAATTTTGGCAAAAACTGAATAAGTTGCAGGCATCTGACACAGGAAGCTCGAACCTGGTCCACAACCTCTCATCAAAACAACTAACTGAGCAAAAACTACGGGTGCTGCACCATGAAGCTTTTTTTAACAGCGCCGATGCCGACGCTGTCGACTTTATTGTAGCCCTGGAATCCATGCTTGTGAGAACTGAAACAACTGAAATCGAGGAATAGTCTGTCCGACAACGTCTTAAATCTTTACTGATGGCACACAGACCAATCCAATGTTTCAAAGAGTGAGTCAAAAGCTATGAAGAAACTAAGGATGGACGAACAAATTATCATTTTACATGCTGATATGGGACGATCAAATGTCGTAAGGAAAGCTAAGGCTCTACTTGATGATAGATAATTTTACAGACCAGCAAAGGACACACAAGTCAAAATAGTAGCAAGTCGGTTGGATAAATTACTTGGAGAATTCAAATGCCAAAATGTGATTACGGAGAACGAACGGCGCCTAATGAAACCAACGGATACGGCTCTGGCTCGCATCTATGGTCTTCCAAAGGTCCATAAACGAAATGTTCCACTGCGGCCAATAGTCACCCTGGAAGATAGCCCCACCTATAATCTAGCAAAATGGATGTACTCGAAACTAAAAATTCGTCCAAAACAATTCGCCTGCCTCAGTCCGTTCAGCCTCCTAATTCCTGGCAGACCTCCAAGAGTGGAGGATTTAATCAGACGAAGTGATGGTCTCCTTTGACGTGACGTCCTTATTCACATCCATCCCACCGAGTTTAGCTACAAGAAGTTTTGTGTAGGAAACTTAAAGGATTCATACGAAGTAACCCAGAGTTCCCTTCAAATTGAAAAGCGTATGAAGCTGTTCGAATTCTGTCAAAAGACCTACTTCAATTTTGTCGGAGCAGATCAAGGGAACTCCAATGGGTTCCCCAAACTCTGGTTTAGTGGCAGAATTGGTCCTACAAGAGCTGGAAAAGATCGCTTTCACCCGACAGCAGCCTATCTTTTGGCGCCGTTACGTAGACAACATATTTTTTTCGTGAAGAGGAACATGCTGCAGCATTTCCATGGTCATCTTAACTCGATCTTCCCATGTATACAATTCACGAGGGAAGAAGAAAAAGAGCAGCAGCTCCTCTTCCTTGATGTAATTGTCAGGTGACGTCCCAACGGTGAAATAGAAACGGCTGTCTAGAGGAAAGCAGCGAACACCACGCAGCTACTAAATTTTCACAGAAAACGTCCGGTGGCTCGCAAACGAAGTTGTGTGAGAACACTGTTTAAACGCATCCAGACTCATTGCGGCAACCTGGCGGAAAATAACGTGAGGCCCGTTACCTCCACAAACAGTTTATGCGGAACGGTTATCCGAAGGCGTTCATAAGCGGATGCCTACGTGTTCGCCACCGGAGGACCCAACCAGAACCAACTTCAACGGTATGGCATGCGATGTCATACATCAAGGACGTGTCAGAAACGACCGAGCGCGTTGTTGCGGGACTTGGTGTCGGAATCGCACACCGACCCAAAGCTACCATGCGCAGTAAGGTCATGAGAATCAAGGACAAATTAAATCCCAATGAGAAGCCGGGGTTGCTGTATCGCATCCCGCGCCAAAACTGTTCCTGTAACTACACAGTACAGACTGGATCGCGCATATACGAGCATAAGCTTGCTGTGAGACGGGGTGATGGTTTATCGCAAGTGGCTGCTCACACCTACGAAACGGGTCCCGAGTTTAACTTCACAGCCACGAAGATAATGGCCCATGCCAGATTCGAAACAAGCCGAGAATTGATTAAAGCCTTGTCCTCTGATGAGAACTCCGTCAATCGATTTATCGATCTGGCACCGGCACACAGGGCCATGCGTAATCACCTCCGGACTGGCGCCACTGATGTCTGATTGGCCCCTGCCCCCCTTTAAATTTTACTCGTTTATGTTGTTGTTTTATCTCTGACGATGGACTCCAGTAAGATTTCGAAAGCTAAGACGAATAAAGCTATGATTCCGGTGATCGAACAACCTTCTTCTTCTTCACCCATAACAACATCTATAAACAAATGTTACTTAAATATAATGAGTAGTATTATTAACTGATTACGGCACGGGACGTCAATACGACTGCAGTCATATGACACCAGCAGTTAAGTAGGCTCACATACCTTCTGTTAATGCAACTGTCAACTGAAGTAAGTTACCGATGAATATGAGCATACTCTAAGATTATTCTACATATAAAGTAACTATCAACCGCTTTCCACATTTCGAAAAACCACGATTTCCGAGTGAACAATTTTCTGTAGTGATGAACATCAGGGTCCTTAAGGTATAATTTCAAGAGGGACTTTGCTTATTGCAATTTGCCTCTCTGTGAGGTAACTGTGCAGCCATCCGTGAACAAATATGCGTTCCCGCACACCCTCTGATACACAACCCCGTAGATTAGTTTTTATCTAAATTTACACCTGATCAGATTGCCCTGATTCAAGCGAAGCCTGCCATTTTGTGCCGTCTACGAGAAGCGATAATCTCTTAACAGATGCATCCAGATAACCCCGACCGCTTGACCTTTTAAGTAACTATTGGAAAACTTCAAAGTCACGATCGACCTCCGAGGTACGGAATAGTGACTTGGTTTTAAAAAAACTAATTCAAGTTCATTTATTTCACATGCTATGCCAACCATACCTGATCTAGCGGTACGACCAAATAAGCCTTATAGTATTACAGGCAATTTTTGACCGTTGCATAGTTAAATTTTGAGAGTGAGGAATGCATTACGGTTAAGAAAAATGCTAACAAAACAGCGTCTAAAATCCGTACAACCAATGGAATTAGCTATATTTCCAATCTGACAGCCTGCCAGACCCACAACATTAAGCCTAATAGTACTGTTAACAGTTTACCACCACAACTTTATCCATTTGGTAATCCAAGTCTCCTCAGTTTTTATTCCTCCTATTTTTTCGACCCTCTTATAACATTCCTCCCTGTGGTCAACAGCTAATTTTTTTTCCGTAAAATAAGTGATGTCCTAGATGGTGGTAACATCCTCACTAAGTAAGGGCCACATTATTGAGTTATCCGTCTTTTAATTTTTCCCCTCTTTTTAATTTTCCACCAAAAACTCTTCCCTCTTTATAAACAGTAATCAGCGTTTTATGCTTTTAAGGAATTCATTCGGAGTAGCTTCCCTCAATACAAGATCAATCTTGCAATGGATGAACCAAATGAGAACTGTAGCTTTCGAGTTTAATACAGATGCTTTCTGTATTACTTGAGCTTCTTCTCTAGTCTCTGATTTCGTACTGCCTATAGACGAAATCCTATTATATTGGCAACACCACGCATTGAAAAACGCTGTGATGTCCGTCTTGTTTTATAGCGGAGCCTATGCATGCGCGCCCCTTCTATTTCTGGAAATATCTTTTTTGTTTCATTCACCCTCCAACAAAATAGAAAAGCATTAGTTGGTTGCGTATATAGGCTTCCGCCTTTTCATGGCACTGAAAGGCAGCTCTGTGAACCTTTTAAAAAGTTGTAGAGGCCTGGTTTTAAGTGAAAAAAAATCGTAAGTGCGTTTAATTTGCCGGAAATTGGCCTGTATACCAATGTATCTCCTCCTAAACTTTGCCCATTTGTAGATACTAATTGCTTCTTAACCTCAAGCCGATAAGCCCATTCCACTACCAGAAACGATAGTATATTATATTTTGCGTTTATTAATGACACCTACCTTTTATTTATACCTATTCATCACCGCAGTTTTACAAAGAGATCACCCAATACATCATTATTTTCTACCCATTTGCCTTTCGCAAAGCCAGCGGCAAATTACAGCTACCTTCACCTTGCTCGAGTTAACAAGTAATTAATAAACAACTTAACAGGCACTCAGGTTTGGCACATCATTAACTCAAATTATGATCCAAGGCCTAACAGAAGGGTTTCTGCATTTCACTCCACAAACGCCGCCTCTTATCTTGTCCCACCCTTTCTTCAATACCGAAAGGAGCTTAAGAATCCATCCATAAGTAAATTATCAGTTCACTTAAGATTCTCGCAAATATTTGAATTAGCTTCAACAATGAGGATCGCTCGAGATAGGCGTAGGGAGTCTCTAACAATAGCTGATTCTCATGCTTAGAGATCTGCCGCTTAGGCCTTCGGTATGCATTCGTCCGCTAAGTCCCAAAATGTCATTTAGCCTTTACCTTATTGTAGTAGTTATTTCATTAGAGAGGATTTGAGCAAAGCTAAATTTTAAAATTACATCTTTCTCAACCTTGTTCCCCTTGAAACCAACCCTGTGCGCTCTATTCCAATGTGGTCTAATTTTGTCTTTACTACCATTAATTTTGCCTCAGCAAGTACTCAGAAACAGATAAACCAAATTAATAAGTGGCACTCATTTGGAACTAAGAACATCCCGAACTGTCTCATTAAACAGTTAAGAGAGTTTCCTCCTCTGTTGAGCAAATGCGAGAGGAACGACAGAATGCGGACTTCTTCTATCTTCCTAACCCTGACTAATGTTTACTACGGCATTTCATTACCCTTAGGCAGATTGACGCTTTTGGAAGAAACTTCCCAGTCACACTCTGCGTTAATACGGAATGTTGTTGGAACGCAACTATGATCATTGATATCCCTTGTCCAGCTATAGTTTTTTTTCAATTCCAGCGGTGAATCTCTTTGATCTGATTGGATTTTATTTTTTGGCTAGTATTCCCATAAGTTTCACGGATTACAAGCCCGTCAGTTGTCCACTGTATTCTCTTTTCCACTCAAACCACTCACCATGAAGCATCCTTAAGCGTGTTCCAGAACATTAGATGGGCTGTCTCATAAAATGTTGACTGAAAACAAAAGGTCCTAGTCGGATCCTTGTTTTCAACTGAGACCACTTTTGCAATTGGCTTCCTCCAACGTACAATGTTAGGTGATCTGTCGGCTTTACTTTACACCATGGACATTTCCTCGGAGCTTAAATCTTTGAATCTTAAATCTTTTACTCCCACTGATTAGCTAAAACGCGTATAGTCTTCCTCTAAATCTATAACGCGACGGTTCTGGGATCCTATCAATGCTACTCTTTCACGTCATGCTGCATATTGCTGAGGGAATTATTGACTTCTAGCTACCTTAACATGTGTTTTGTGCCTGAATGGCTAGAGTAACTAGCGGTTTTTCAATGCAATCCTATGATTAAATATTAGACTATCAAAAACTTTGGGTTCAGCTATGCCAGTCATGTGCATCTCTCGCAACATACCGATTGAAGTGCAGTCGAAACTCCCAAAATTAAGTTAAGATTCTTTCAAATGTTTGTATTTATTCTTGAATACTGATACCCATTCTTTTGTTGAATGAACGAGTCTAGCAGTTCTAAACTAGAAAATTTCACAATACATGTTGCTAGGAAAATCTTATGTCCGACACATCAAATTACCTCCTACTCAAATAGATGCCAGCTAACTTACCTATGGTTTCTATGGTTTCGGAGACTGAAAGCTGGAAACGGATTCCTTTACAGCTTAAAAATAATTCAAATTTTCCCCGGACTTCTATCCTTACCCCGGTGCTCGACCATACAACTTGCGTAATTCTTCAGTGATTATACCCCTCCCGTATCCTCCACTGCTAAACGCTCTCTGTTCTTAGCTTCCATGTCTAGCTTTATTTCATCTGCTCACAAAACTAGCTGCTCTTCGGATGCTGGTGGGCTCGATAGGGAATCCCAAGGCAGAAATGGATGAGTAAATCCTGTAAGCAATCAGTAAGCGTTCATCAACCAATGTCCACATTACCATGGTGTGGTCGGTTAGAGCGTTGGACTTTTGAGAGGAATTAGACATGATTGCTGGGACAAGAATTTTATTCGCCTGCCGATTCGGATTCCAACTCCGATTCATCGACAGAGATGGGTTATTCGTATACAGGCATTCGCAGTATATGGTGCAGTCGCTATGCTTTTGCACAACCAGGATAATTAACGGCTCCCCGTTCATAGCTGATGCTTGCCCTCTAGTGCGTCAAGTTCTTATTGGCTGGCATGTGGGTCGTTATCCGCTGAAAGTTCACCACGCGTGTTGGAGGTTGGCGTGATGATTGCTCGGCCACCTGACTCACTGGCTTTGGCGTCGGAAAATGCCCTTGCCTGAGAGCTCCTTGAGTGACCGAGTGCTCTGGCCAAACCGAGTCTCAGCACCGAATACGGGTTGAGGAGGTCGTTGCATTTGTTAATAGATTAGGAGGCTGTAAACCATGACTCAATCAACTCGCAGCTCACGCGATTATCACCTCTCGCGATAATTTCGGCCTCAATGAACTTGAATTTGAGACCGATTCTCGCCGAATGAGCCGCGACTTGAGAATTGATGTCATTTCTCCACACTGCCGCCGCGTGTTAGGCAATTTGGTATCTTTTCGTTGCATTGGGTCCTTTTTATTCCTTACCTTACGTCTAATGGTTGCCTCCGGTCTGTGTGTGACTCTAATTCCAAGCGGTGCAAGAAGGCGGCTGACGGTCTCTGGGGATTTTTTGCTGCATGGAATCGCCCGCCAATATGTTGGGTCAGGGTGATTTTTTCGCCAGTCTTGTTTGCACATGCACCGGTTGACGAAGTTGCGTGGGTAGCCATTTTCCCTGAACACGCGTCGAAGAATTTGCAATTCGGCAATCTAGTCTTCCGGTCCACTAAGATAGAGTCCACATTTTCCGATGAGAAACAATCAGGAGGCAGACAATGAAAACGTTGACATGGATACGGTAAAGGCAGTAATAACGGACTGTCAACTCGTAGGATTTGGGACATGTCATACTATACTAGTCATGCGATAGGGACATGATTATCAGGGTAACTCATGCCCATACATTACCAGCTAGCACCGCGTTGCTAACGAACTATATTCGAATACTCTGACGAGTAAAAAGAGCCAAAAACTTAGCGGCACGATGATAAAAGTCAAATCACTTAGTAAAAACTACAGGCACCGGAGATAGTTGATTAAATCTGTCAATTATCGTCTACATATTGGGCGGAAAGAGACATTTTTATGAACAAAATCAAGGTAACTAATTAGATGGAACCATTGTAATAGCCAACTCAGAAGCTGACGTGTCGGAATAAAACATGGACTGAACGATAAACGAAAATTGATAGTTTCGTGCCTCTTCATCAATACCATAACCATGTCCGTTAGTTACTGGACATGTCGGGGTGAAGGAGTGAGTAACCTCAGAGCCCTACAATTTTCACACCCTGTTCCTTGTAGCAAGAGAAGGGGAAAAACCAGTAGGAGATGTGTATTCTGTACAATAACTCGGTGGTGGTAAGAGGCCCCGACATGTGGCAAGGTCAGGGCCTGCGCACGCGTCTGTCCACTTTCGTGATGTGGGCGTGAAGGAGAAAACGTGATTCGAAAGTGAGTCACTGGCTGCTAGATCAGTTGATTGGGTGATAGCGTTGGGTGGCACCTGGGGTTGGCTTGGCTGTGCCAGAGACTGTGTGCATTCGGTTCGGCAACTAGGGAAGTGTCCTCACGCGACTTCGTGCGTGGCATGGGCACCACGGTGAAAGGCACTACAAACACTTGAAGGTGTAGTTGGGTCTGCTTGCATGAACCGTGAACGGGCGAGTTTGCGTCCTTCCTTTTCATCGTTGTGGCATGTTCGGTCACTCGCGTGCGGAGTAATCTCTCAGTTTCTCCGACGCAGTTCCTTTTTTACACTTACTTTAGGTTCGGTAAACTTCTCCAGACGTTTCCTGTCATGTCACAGGGTCTTTTTGCCTCATTACTTGCCACTCGATAATAGCATCTTCCCATTGAGTAACTCCAACTCTGAATGATGTGTGAAGGCGGTTAAAGGCTTCTTCATCTACAGTTGCAATCGCCAAAATTTGAGGCTGGTGTGTTTCAGTTTCTCCCCTTGGCAGCACATGCAACTGTCGATAAAGTTCCGAGCGTAGCCGTTTGCTCTGAACAACTTTAGAAGGTACTCCAATTCTGCAACCTGGTCTTTTGCTTCGCCGCAGTGCGTCATAGAGGGTACTAGTTATGGGTAGCATCAAAACAGGTAGTATTTGGTCACTCCATCTGTCACGTATAGGTTGTGAATGCTCCTGTGGCCACCTCTAGCTAGTACCCAACTCTCACTTGTGGCTCCTCGAAGCTGGTTCTTCCCAGCGGCCCCCGGGCAACGGCCACGACCGGCGGGCTAAACCAGGTGAGGGTCTTCGATGTTGTGTGTTTTCATACCCGGTACGTCTGCTCCCTTCCTCCTGCTCTTCCCCCTCTCTGCCTCCCCTCACTCCTCCTACTTCTACTCTTTCTCCTCCTCTCCTGTTCTTTCCTCCTCTCTCTCTCTCTATCCTCTCCTTTACATTTTACTTCTTCCCTTCTCCCTCGCTCCTCACCCTTTCCTCCTCCCCCACGGTCGAAAATGTCCTACGGCGAAGGTGACATGCAATCACGTAGGCGGCCCAGGCGAATCGGTCGTTCTCTCACTAACCCAAATCGAGACCCATAGTGGAGTTCGGTAGCCGCATTGGATGACTCAGCAGCCCTGTTTAGGGACAGCACTGCTTACCCCTCGTGGGAAAGGGGGTAAGAAAAGGTGCCCTAAACAAATGCTGTGTATCACGGCAGCTGCAGATGACCGTGGCTAGCAGACTGCAATTACATGCGGTCGAGCTTGGGGTGAGCTTGCTCACTCTCCACACTCACACTCACTCCATGTTGCCAATGCAACATGGTTATGGTATTGATGAAGAGGCACGACACTATCAATTTTCGTTTATCGTTCAGTCCATGTTTTATTCTGACACGTCAGCTTCTGAGTTGGCTATTACAATGGTTCCATCTAATTAGTTACCTTGATTTTGTTCATAAAAATGTCTCTTTCCGCCCAATATGTAGACGATAATTGACAGATTTAATCAACTATCTCCGGTGCCTGTAGTTTTTACTAAGTGATTTGACTTTTACCATCGTGCCGCTAAGATTTTTGGCTCTTTTTACTCGTCAGAGTATTCGAATATAGTTCGTTAGCAACGCGGTGCTAGCTGGTAATGTATGGGCATGAGTTACCCTGATAATCATGTCCCTATCGCATGACTAGTTTAGTATGACATGTCCCAAATCCTACGAGTTGACAGTCCGTTATTACTGCCTTTACCGTATCCATGTCAACGTTTTCATTGTCTGCCTCCTGATTGTTTCTCATCGGAAAATGTGGACTCTATCTTAGTGGACCGGAAGACTAGATTGCCGAATTGCAAATTCTTCGACGCGTGTTCAGGGAAAATGGCTACCCACGCAACTTCGTCAACCGGTGCATGTGCAAACAAGACTGGCGAAAAAATCACCCTGACCCAACATATTGGCGAGCGATTCCATGCAGCAAAAAATCCCCAGAGACCGTCAGCCGCCTTCTTGCACCACTTGGAATTGAGTCACACACAGACCGGAGGCAACCATTAGACGTCAGGTAAGGAATAAAAAGGACCCAATGCAACGAAAAGATACCAAATTGGGGGGGCGCCTACGCTCCCCCGATGACGAGCTCTGATGCGGCGAAGGAAAAATTTTACAAGGACCTGCACGCCCTTCTGGTGACTGCGTAGGGACGGACCATGCTGCCTGGCAGTGAGTGCTGGGTCCCCATGGTATCGGTATCCTTCTTGTGCGAACGTGTGCGGAACACCGTCTTTTGCTGACCAGCACCTTCTTCCTCCTCCCGATGCGGCAAAAGGCTACCTGGGTACGCCCCGGTCGAGACACTGGCACCTCTTAGACTATATTCTTGTCCGGAGGCGAGATCGACAGGACGTGCTGGTGACAAAGGCGATCCCCAGTGCCGACGGATGAACGGATCACCGCCTCATCAGCTCCAAGATGAGGCTTCGTCTGCAGCCACGCATAAGACCCCAAGTTAAGCGACCACAAGGTAAGTTGAATACTGCTCTGTTGAATATGCCTGCTCACCAGCTCCATTTCAGCAACGAACTGGCCAATCGACTAGCCAACCTTCCAGTCGCTGACGCGGACATCTCCGTAGAGAACCGCTGGTGTCTGCTGAGGGACACCATCCAATCCACCGCCCTCGATGTTCTCGGTCGCGCACGTCGTCAGCACCCAGACTGGTTCGATGGCAACGACGCAGCTATCAACGCTCTGCTTTTCGAGAAGAACCAGTTGCCCAAAGTCTACGTTGATCTCCCTACCGCTGCAAACAAGACAGCCTTCTACCGAAGACGCCGTCTTGTATAGCAATGGCTGCGGGAGATGAAGGATGACTGGATGACGCGCAAAGTTGAGGAAACCCAAGGTTTCGTGGATCGAAATGAATGGAAGAACTTCTTCACCACCACCAAGGCTGTCTTCGGGAACTCCCGTCAAAGGCGCTGCTCCTCTTCTCAGTGCCGACGGCAGGACGCTACTCACTGAGAAGACGCAAATCCTGAAACGATGGGCAGATTATTTCCAAAGCGTTCTCAATCAGCCCTCCATCACCTCCGATGCCACAATCGATCGCCTGCCTGAAGTGGAAATAAACGCCCACCTTGATCTCCCGCACTCTCCCCAAGAAACCATCAGAGCCGTGCAGCAACTTTCCAGCGGGAAAACACCTGGCTGAGATTGCAAGCATGGCGGACCCCAACTGATGAACCAACTCATGGTGCTTTTCCAGGAGATGTGGCACTTAGGGCAAGTCCTTCAGGATTTCAAAGACGCAACCATTGTCCACCTCTACAAGAATAAAGGGAACCGCCAACTCTGCGAGAACCACCGAGGAATCTCGCTACTGCACATCGCCGGAAAGATCTTCACCCACATTCTCCTCAATCGCCTGAACGCTCACCTGGAGCAAGGAATGCTCCCGGAAAGCCAATGTGGCTTCCGACGACACCGAGAAACAATTGACATTATCTTCACCGCTTGACAACTGCAAGAGAAGGGCCAGGAGATGCGGACTCACCTCTACACTACCTTCGTGGATCTGACGAAAGCCTTTGGCATGGTGAATCGTGATATGATGTGGAAAATCATGTAGAAATTCGGCTTTTCTGAACGTTTCACGTATATGGTAAGTCAGCTTCACGACGGGATGATGGCGGGCATTACTGACAACGGGACAGTATTCGAAGCATTCGCAGTGACCAATGGAGTGAAGCATGGCTGCGTCCTTGCACCTACCCTATTTAGGTTCATGTTCTCTGTCATGCTCACGGACGCCTACCGTGAAGAACGCCCCGGGATCCGCATCGCCCACCGGATGGACGTCCGACTCCTCAACCAACGTCAGATACACTTCCGTTCGCGTGTCTCCACAGCCACCATCCACGAACTTCTCTTCGCTGACAACTGTGCACTCAATTCAACGACAGAAGAGGAAATGCAAAAGAGCATGGACCTCTTCGCTGCCGCCTGTGCTGACTTCGGACTTCGCATTAACACTGAGAAAATGGTTATGATGCGTCAGCCGCTGCCCAATACCACCTACTCCGCAGCTCATATCAATGGCAATGGCGCCCAACTGAAATCTGTGGATACCTTCACGTACCTGGGCAGCAATCTCTCCCGCATCACCAAAGTTGACGATGAGATCGCCCATCGGATCGCCAAAGTCAGCCAAGCCTTTGGGCGTATGCAGAACGTGGTCTGGACTCGACACGGTCTCCACCTCAGCACCAAACTCAAGATGTACAAAGCTCTCATATTGCTGACGCTGTTGTATGGAGCGGAAACATGGACAATCTACCAAAAGCAGGCGCGGAAGCTCAACCACTTCCACCTCAGCTGCCTTCACAGAATAATAAAGCTGACATGGCAAGACAGGATACCGGAAACGGAAGTTTTGGGAAGGAACAGGACTTATCAACATTTATGCTCAGCTGAAACAACTGCAACTGCGATGGAGCGGCCACCTTGTGAGGATGGACGACGAACGATTACCCAAACGACTCTTCTATGGAAATTTCGTCATGGGTTCTCGTCGACAAGGGGGTTAAATACAATGCTGCAAGGACACTCTGAAGACTTCCCTGAAGCACCTGCAGATCAACCCGGTGACCTAGGAGGACATTACCCGGAACCGACCTGCTTGGAGAAGGATATTGAATACAGGGGCAGCAATCTACGAAGGCAACAACATCGCCACCGCCATGACCAAAAGATTGGCTCGAAAGTCAGCAGCGCCCCGGAACAACACCGCCAACGCCCAGGCACTTCCAAAATGCCCACGCTATCAACGCACCTTCCGTGCGCGAATCGGCCTGGTCGGAAATTTTTCGGACGCAATGCATCAACAATCCGATAATTCCAACTTCTACGTCAAATACTGCCAACATTCCTTCGGACTCCCCATCACTCACCCCTGGCATCAGTTTCACTACTCCCACCATTATAGAGATCGCCTCCCAATACTCATCACCTGTTACCCCCACCACCACCGCCACCACCACCACCACCATCAGCGATGGGGACTCTCTCCTAAACTGTCTTCATTGCAATCGCACATTCAAACTCACGCATCGGCCAGGTCGGTCACTTGCGAATCCATCGTACAGAGACTGGCGAACCAGCGCCTGGAGCACCAACACGCAGCAGAGATCGCCGTCTCCACTGCCCTCACTGTCCTCGCGCATTCACTCATCGCATAGGCCTTTTCGGTCACATGCGCATCTATGTAAACCTGCGGTAAATCACCGGAGGCTAAGCCACATCAACGCACAACACCTACACCAAAACATAGACAACGCTCTCACCATTATCATGTTCCCTTAAATATCACGGTTTCCTTGAAATCATGGCTTGGAAGGCTGCCAATCTGACGCTTACACTAGATCACGTCGTCGGCCCAACGTATGTTCTGTGTGTGTCGAGTGGCTGACCAGTTAATTGGGAGTCAGACGGCAATGGTTCCTCCATATCCCCTGATTTAGTGAATCTTGGTGTGTGCGTAATGGGGGCCAGATCGTGCTGTGGCACGCGAAGACGGGTACGCCGACCCGTCAGCCAATCCGCCCAATCCCACATCAGACAACTGACCGACTTGGACGGTGGTCTGATTTTGGGGTGGGGGAGAGAGTGAGGTCAAGAGCTCAGCGCATTTTCCTCACTATAAACAATCTGACGCGCTTGAAACTCTCACGTTGCGCTAAAAGCCACGGCTTGGAATGTTGCCAACTGACGGGATAACTTGGACCGTGCGGTCAGCTCAATGTGTGTTTTGTGTGGAGTGGCTGACTGGCGGACTGAGAGTCAGGCTGCAATGGCTCCTTCTTAATGTTGCCTTTATCGCACTCGCACTCCATGGAATCCGAGCCAGGTGTGGTGGTATGCCCATGGGCGGCTCCGGCCGCACCAGCCACCTGTGCCCTCTCCCATCTCCGGTTTTTTTTACTCTGTCATGACACCGGGCTCCGGTGGGGGAGGAGAGAGTGCAGTAGATGCAGCGCAAGTCTACGTTCACTTTAACCTTAATCACGCGCAAGTCACTATCCCTGCACGACCCTTCCGTGGAGCATACGGTGAACCTTGTCGTAATCGACGGTCAAACTGTCGTGTTGTTTAACACCGGTACTTGCAGTATATTATTCGCTTTCCTGATTGCTTTGGTTTTTAGGCCACCACAATCTTTGCAGCATACGACGACGTCGAGAAAGACTAGCTGGTTATTTTCTTCCTCCACTAGCATAAATTGTATGTCCGGGAAAACACTGTTCAGACGTTATTTGAACGGGAGCACCTGATCTCCTTCGATGACGAGAAAGGTGTCATTTACATATCGAGTCCAAAATTTCAGTCTGTGATGCTGGAAGCTCAGTCACTCCTACCCTTGTAGGACAACCTCTATTATGAGTCCAGACTTTAGCGAACCCATTGGCGTGCCCTTCACTTATTCGTAGATTTTTCCACCAATCGTGAGGTGTGTCCTGAGACAAAACTTCAGGAGCTATCTGAAGTTATTCTCGGTTTTATTGTTCTTGCTTCGTAGATGTACTTCGATGGTTTCAACTGCCAGATTCTGAGGGATAGAAGTAAAGAGTGACGTGACATCAAAAATGCCAGGACGTAAATTGGCTGAGGCTTACCCCTTTAAGTTACTCCAACAATTGTGATGAGTAGCTGAATGTTGTGTCCGAATCAGCGGTCAGAAATTTGAGGTGCCGAAATAACCACTTTGCCTGTCCATATGTTGGAGTTCCGTTGAGTGATACGATGGGTCGGAGAGGATCACCCTCCTTGTGGAGGCCATAGAACCGGGCCATGACCGGTATTATTGCACTTGAGTTCTCCAATAACAGCAAAGTTGCATTACTTTCACGTGTCAGTGTTTTTAAGGGTTTGGTTACACATGAAACAAAACTGGCGATCCTCTAGTAAATTTTTTGCTTTCTGAAAATAGTCGTTTCTGTCAGCCGTGATTTCCCTTAATGCACCGTGTTCGCGTGGTTTATGAAACATGAGGAGTTCCGACACCTGTTGTCGGATAAGGTCCTTCGTCTGCTCCATCGCTTGATGACCGATTCCACTGCACCATCACTTTAATAGCTTTGGCATCAGCTGTGCTGAATGAAGCTTCGTGCCTTAAACCCTGTACTTGCTCCTACGTCAGTTCCTTTGACGACAGGTTGAGTGTCAGTATGTCATTTCTGGATGACGATGGATTCGGAAGCTTGCGGAATTTATTCCCCAGTGCTACGTCATGTGTCGCTTTCAGTTCGTGGGCTCGTTTAGCCAGCCTATGTAGAAGCAGTTTCGTAACGTTCTCGCCCATGTACTCATAGTGTCTGATCTTCACTTGGTCAATTCTCTGACGGTGTTTGCGCAGTCTCGCGTGGCCATCTTGAAATACTGTGTTGAATTACTGCGCGTATGGCCAGCTCTGTGTTTAACGGGCGGTTTTCTATGAAACACCTTTGGGCAAAACGTTATTTTTGATACACCTGTGCAGAAACCGAATCTGTGCATAAGTAGAGGCCTCTCAAAGGGCAAATGTTTCCCATCGTCTGGCCGATCGGAGAGCGTCGCACAGAAATAACTCGCCGATAGAAGCGAAAATGCAAGTCAGTCGGACTTCTAATCAAAAAGGCCACGAATTCGAGCCACGGATGGTGCACACCCTGGGGTAGGGTATAACTGACTGATGATGGTCATTCCAGTCTCACTTGTCTTCGTTGGCAATGTTCGTCTGCTTATACTACTAGCAGTGGTGTGGTTGCTGGCGTGGCTCGTGAGTGAGCCCAAGGTAGAACGGAACGATTAAGTCCCGTAACCGATCGGTAAGATTTAATCAACCAATAGCTTTCTTTGGAATAAGTTGCCAATCGATATTATGTCAGGAAAGTGTCTATCTGCTTTCAAGTGAAGACGGCACATTTATCCTGAAATTGACTCGATTAACTTTTTGTCTTCGTCATCCTTTCGGACAATCAGAAATTTATGAGGCCATCTCAAAAGTAATACTCCGTTCACATCTTTCTCTCCAAATGGGATTGTGTTTGTCACGATCTCCCACATATTGTGTCCTTCACGAAACAAGTTTTCCTCCCTCAAAGGCATCTAATCGAGGTCAAAATGATACCGCTCTGATTTGCTCGCCGCTAGGTCTCACTAGTATTCCGTTACGGCAACTGTGAGGTCGAGGCCTCACTCTCATTGTTGGTCCCATCCTAAGGCTGTCGCCAACCAGCATCCCTTGGCCCTCTGTAAAGACATTTTCTCCCTTTTTGATAAGCCTTTATACTTTCATCCTATCTGCTTATCCATATGCATTCCCGCGGTAGTTTTATTTTCTCCTGAAGTTTTTGTCAAGGGTGGGGGTTCCCTGAATTTTTCTTCAGTTTCAAGTTAATAGGTTTTTTCCGCTACTTTGTTCTGTGTTCGCATTTTTTTCTAAAACTTTCCATTTGGAATTCAGGAATAGTATCATCAAAGACAAAATTACTGACGGGGGTAAAAAAACCTCGCATACTTTATATAAACAATTTTTTAATTTTATAATGCATCTTGCCGCTCACCCGGAACACTAATGGTAAAATGTCTCCATTTGTTCCATTCGCCTTGGTCATAACTTTGATTGGATATTGCACTTAGGCCGTTGAAAATAAAAGTTAATTATTATGCCGTATTTTATATGCACTTCCTTGCGTTTGCGTATAAAAACTACACTCGATATAAATAGTCACCAAAATAAACCTTTATTATTTTAATAATTTTGATATGTTTTTTTAGTTCCAATATAGTTTGTAGACAACTTGCAGACAAGTAACTTTTCTTGTGCTCATCTGATAGGGCATCCGGGCATCTAGAAATTTCATAATCGAAAAGGATTTATTTACGTTGGAAAATGTGCTTTAATACCCTAATTGTTCGGAGTCCGATCTTTTGATGTGATTGCATTTAGAGTGCAGGCCTATGTTCACAGTAGAGACTGACTGACTACAGACAGCAATGCTGCGAGGAAAACGCTGGACACAGTTGGTGGGATTCGCACTTAATCACGTTTTGCAAACTGTATCCTGCAGCCTAATGACTAACCGCTTTCACGGGATCTTAGTCGGAAGATTGCTTTTGGGTAACTTATTTATATCACCTTAGTCATCTGTGTGCCGAAAAAGATTTACATTATATTCATTAAATTGATGGATGGGCTGCAATTTTCGGATATTTTTCTCGGCTGTTTGGTCGTAATCAAAATATATGGTTTGGAAAAGCAAGTATTATGAATCCAGATAGATAACAATTTAAAAAGCATGAAGATATCCTATCCAAAGATATGGTCCTCAGAAAAAAAGAAGGTTTCTCGAATCAGCCAAGTGACTAGGTCCTTTGTCCCAGCTCAATGGGCTCCACCATTAGTGTTTATTAGGACGCTACTTAGTAGCAGCATGGTTTAAAATTGACTATATGACCCAGTTAACCGGACGGGGTAATGTGAACACCCATGTAATAAAAGTGACCCTGCGTATAACGCCAGGTAGGGTAAATATTCCCGTGTCTTAAGCTTAACATTAGCTCTAAAGTCAACCTAGACCGTAGCCTTAACCTTACCCTAAATCCCTTTTAGTAACTACTAACCCTTACTTAGCCCCAATCATAGCTCGAACACAACCCTTAATCCCAACCTTAAACCTAACCTGAAGCTTCTAACTTGAAACCTATTCCTAATTCCCAAGAAATGTGGGGCAAAGCCATTCTGAGTGGTTTCTGTTTTGATGTCCTGGTTAGGGGCACATGAGCAACCCTCAGCGAATTATGAAGCGGAATGGGCAACGTATTTTCGGAGAGCACATCTATCGGGTTCTTCTTAACCACAAACTGCAAACTAATTGCCAGATCACAGTTCAAAATTATTTTAATTTTTGAATTCATTGTCATTCATTCCAAAAGCTTATCTACCATTTATTAAGCTCAGAGTTAATCCGAGCAAAATTATTGGTAAAAATTGAACTTTGCCTACCTAGTCTTTAAAAATTGATTAGACAGCGTTGGAATTAACGATAGAAAATGAAAGAGAAATAGTTAAATTCATTATGCAGGAGAAGAAAAATTTACAACAACCGCAAATGATTTTTTGACCATGCCTGTGGTCCGTAATAAAAGTAAATTTTGCAGTGTCCGCTTCTATCGCACTGGTTCCCAATATCCTAGAGACTTTCACCTTATAGGTAGTTGGGGTTTCGTCCACGCTAAGGTATCGCTGTTAGACAGACCGACATGTGCAGGTAGTGTTATGGCACAGCCCCCCTATATTCGGTTAAAGTTCGCTCGATATGGACTTGCATCTTACTTTAAAACAGCCTGTCGACCGGTAAAATGCTTTTATATTTCCCTCGGAAATTAATGCGCGATAGTGGAAAAGACTTTTCGGGACTTTCGAAATCTGAAATCTCCAGGAGGCCAGCCACATAGTACTCACAAGCTGCGAACCGACAGGTGGCATTATGCCCCAAGTAAATGATTCACCACACTGGCGCAGGATTCCGTTAGTAAACGCCGTGTCCAAGTCTGCTGCTGGATCCTTCTCACTACTCCAGATACCCAACGGTTTAAAACCGCACTCAATCCTTGACTGCAGTTTATTGTTTAAAAGTGCACATGCTTTGGAAAATTGACATACCAACACTTGACTCTACAGAAGGACAATTTGAACGTTGTCCTTCCCTAACGTTTTCCAAATGGAACGTGCTGAAAAGTAATTTTCTCGTTGCCAGCTCAAGCAACTTACAACTGAATGTATCTAGGGGGCCCAAAAAGATTTATGTTTGACAGTCGATATTAGCAGCTTTAAATATCCAACGATAAGGATATTTTGTTTTCGAGCAAACCTTGTTTATTTCCGTTAGAAGGTACATCGCGTTCGGCAATCTGGTTTGGGGAACGGTATGCAACTGCCAATGTCAGTGGCCAAGTGAAATTAGTTGAGAGAGAAGCACATAGCACTTCAACTTCCGGAGATGCGATCCCTGGAACAAGAAGATTATTGGCCTAGCTTTTCGGATTCTCACTCGAACCGGTCATCACAGACAGTCATAGATAAGGGCAGTTGAGACACTAGTACTGCAATATTTATAGTACACATTTGTCGTGTGACGACATGTGTTTTATAATTGGCAACTCTCGCGGCCACTGTTGGGGGCCGTAAATGATGTGGTAATGACGTGACAGTCCGCGTCAGAGTTGTTAATGGACACGATGTTTTCATCCACGTTAGATGCTGGCGCGATCATTATCCGGCCATTTGGCTCGCTGCCAGTGGAATCCTTGATCGGCCACGCTCTCTCAGCCTGGCTCATTCTCCTGTCTAGGCAAAGTCTCCACGCCGAATATGGCAGCGGGAAGTTATACCGTTTTTTTGTTGGACTGAGTGCCTCAGAGCCATGACTTGGACAGCTCGTACATCACACGCTTTTCACCTCTTGCGAGGAGCTGGGCTTTGTGAAACTCGAAAATATGGTCGGGTCTCATCGAGTGAGCTGCAACATCAGAGCTATATCGTCATGCTTCTTCCCTGCTGCTTGCGGGCCCGGTTATTGGCTGCTCAATTAATCTCCCAGGTTCTCCGACGTTGTTTTTTTTTGTCCAAAATTTTATTGCGAGGTAAACGACTCCAGAAGTTTACTGCCGTGGCAACCCCACTTCCATGTAAAGTGAAATGGGTTCTGACGGCTTCCGAGTCGTTCTTTATGTGCGGAAGAGCTCGCCAGAATTTAGGGCCGGTTGAATTTTGTCTCTCTGTTTTTTTTGCGCGAGTAGACATTCGTTCTTATTACACGTCGATGCTATTGCATTTCAGCAACCTCGTCTTCCGTTTTACTACAATGCGTCTCAATGCACTAGTACAGCGCCCTTACGCAACTGCGTTATTGACTGATCGGGTGTTTTCTGTTGAAGTTCAGTACTTGCGCCGTATTCGTTGCTTTCCTGAACACTTTGGTCTTTAGGCCACCACCACCTTTGTGGCAAATGAGGACGTCGAGGAAGGTTAGCTGGTTGTTTTCTTCTTCCTCCATCGTAAAGTAAATGTTCATGAAGAAGCCATTGATACGCTGTTTGAATGCCAACTCCTTTTTTTTTGTTCGAGGATGATGGAGGTTCGGTGTTGTTGAAGAACCTGTGACCCCAGTTGCTACAATACCGTCTCGGCTACGAGTCTCGAAAGCGGACAACCTACACATGTTCGTAGATTAGATCATCGAAGTAAGTTAAGAGACATAAATTTAGGATAAAAAGGATTCCGGCGTGACCGAGGTGATTGTCCATTTTATTGTGTTTATCTTGCAGGAAAAATTCCCTCGTCTCAACCGACAGATTCTGGGTAATGGAAGTATAAAGGGCTGTAAATTCAAAAGAAACCATGACCATAATGGTGACGTACCCATTAAGTTTTTCAAAGAATTTGTTGACGAGCTAAGTGCGCTGTCCGATTCAGTGGTCAGAACTTGGAGATGCCAAACTGTGCATGTGCATCCGACTGAACAATTCGATAATACCGGCACTCCAACTTGGACTACTTTGACTTCGCGATTACTGTCTCGCAAATTGCCGCTGCAACCATACCGTTTGCACTTCTCTAAATTTAACTTCATTTTGAAATTCCTCCTAGCACGGACCAAAGGCCGAATTTATTTATCAGCCCTGGCTAATTAGTCAGCCTACCCCTGGTTAACAACAGCCTAGGAATTCAAAAGAGCACCATTCTTGCTCAAAAACTGTAGTTGACATAAACAATGATCACCCCTTGACTTTTCCTGTATTTTCTGAAGAATTGAAGAATTGGATACCTCGTGTTCTCTACTAGCTGCAGGGTGCCACATTTCTGTCAGTGGGATGTCAGCTGGTGTGAATTCGTCAACAAAAGTTGGGAGTTCGTTTAGGTTATTGACCAGGCTCTGTACATCTGCATATATGACGTACAGTATGCGTTTTCTCGACGGAGAACAGTCCGGGTAATATAAGGTGCCTTTCAATGGGAATATCTTTTGATCACTGTTATTTTCCCATATCTTATTTGTAGCTCGTTTCCTCTCGTCTTTCCTCCTATCCAGTTGCCGCATTTTTTATCCTTCCACCGGTTTCTAATCCGGCTGAAAAACATCCCTGTATGAGTTACAAAAGGCAGTTTTCTGTTCCGTTAGGCATGAAGTTTGTACTTTATTTTCAAGAATGGTTTAAAGTGGCCCTGGTGACGACAGTTCATGTGAAGCTTCTACTTTTAAAAGAGCGAAAGCTTTGTGCAAACTCATATATCCTCCATCCTAAAGGACGGAACTTGAGTATGCTCAAAAGAGATTACTGCTGGTTGACCCTTTTATTTGCAATCGAAGAATTTGGCCTCAGCAGCCGACAGACAATTTTGTGGACTTCGTCAGTCTGTCTTTCAGTAGCCCCTCTATTATCGGTGTCGGCGTTTTCCGAACGTATATCGATAAGAAACTGCTTCGCTGTGAGTCGGGCGTCATTTTGTTATATTTGTTTTCACTTTCTTCGACTCCTTCCCCCTTCAATCTTCAAATTCGAAACGATTTTCAACATAACCATTTAGTGAAACATGCAGCAGCGGTGTAGCAGCTGGTGAATGTATACAGAGCATAGTGGATGCTGTCTGAGTTGAATGACAATGGCAAAACGCATGAAATGTTTCGATCTTCCCTTTAAAGAAAGGTCCACCGTTGTACCTAGCTCTGTAGACACGATTCCCTATATTTTAGTGACAGCTACCCTTGAGAAAGTTTTATCCACACGCGTTATTTATTGCAAATTTTTGGTGTGAATTGTGTTGTTTTACCGAGTGAACAGCAAATGAACTTTTTCAGATTTGGCACTGTTCTTCTTCCCTTGCTCTTCCATCACCCACCTTAAACCGATGACCCAAAAGATTCAAGCCAAACTGAAGTGAGCTCGGAGCGCATTATCTGTCAGAGCGAACCAAGCCGTCTATGCGCGCCACACACGAGCTGGTCTCAATAAAATATGCCAGGCTCTCGTCAGCTAACAGCCTTACCTGCCACGAATTTCCCTGTGTTACGCATGAATCAGGATACACCAATAGCATTCTAACTACCGGCAAACGATGAGCATGTTCTAACATGTGATGTTTTGCTCGCCATACTTCTAATGGCAAAGTAGATCACGCAGAGACAGACATTGGTTGTGGGGCGATACTGGTTGTGCTGGTGAGGGCAAAGTAGATCACGTAGAGACGGACATTGGTTGTGGGGCGGGACTTATGGTATGTGTGTGTATGTTTGGGCTAGATGCGTGTGGGCTGGCAGGTAGGTCGAGGTGTTTCATGGGGTTTTGAGCGCATGGAGGTGAAAATGGCCTCGTAGGTCCATGCGATGCACGAATGTCCCTGCTAGTCCTATGTAGGTGAGGCGATTTTTATAAAAATGCATGCTACTGAAGTAGTCATTTTAATAGGTAATCGTTTTGAAGGCGGCAAGAAAGACAGTTGTTCAAAAGCAGACATCCGGTCGTGACTGAAATATTCTAAGATTTCGGTTACAATTTCATGACATAACACACGCGGTATTTTGCTGTTATGAAATGTTTACCAAAATTCTGAAATGCGTTTTCGTTGATGCTATGAAATGTTTACCGAAATTCTGAAATTCGTTTTCGTTACTGCTATGAAATGTTTACCAAAATTCTGAACTGCGTTTTCGTTGATGCAATGAAATGTTTACGAAAATTCTGAAATGTTTTTTTGTTTTCGTTTGATAGAGATAACTTGAGCAAGGTTCTAATATTAAGTAACTTACGACATAATCCCTAAGGCAATAAGAACGCACCAGTATGCAAATCTTTCTGTCTGTCTGCGAAAGCAAACGAACTAGGTAAAAATGACTACTTGAAAAGTTCACAGGTTTTTCTATTAATTTTTGATTCAAATATATTTTATAGAAAACGTTAAAAATATTGTATTCATTTGGTGGCAAATCACGTCTTCTTAAAGGAAGGATATATTGACGTTTTCTAAAAGCCTCAAATTGTGTGATTTTTCAGGACTGTATAATGCCTATTCTGATAGCATCCAATCCGTCTAATAATGTCCCTCATGACGTATAAAACATAATCCACAGAAGAATGGGCCATCACTGGCGCAAGGGTTTCACTGATCTGAGGTTTCTCATTCTCACTCGAGCTCAGCACCTGGGTCAGTTGCGGATACGGGTAATGGTAGCACAAGGACGGAAATATATACAGGACGTAGTAGTATTGTAAACACGCGTACTCCTATAATAAGCAGCTCTCACGATCACCACTGGGGGTCGTATTTGATACGATGATGCGATTAAAACTCACTGCAGTTGTTGCAGTTTTTGTCTGCAGAAACAAAGGATAAAGGATTTTCTTTCAAGCGTAAACCCTAAGAAGCCAGTCAGTGGGAAGTACGAACTGGTAGAACAACGTGTGGCAGAAATATCCAGATTAATACCTGTGCAGATTTCGAGATAACTGCGAATAATGCAGTATTTCTTTATGAATACGGTGGACGGAAGCAGTGCCATCTTCGGTGGACGATATTTGAAGCAGCTAAGCTTCGACCGAACTTCAAACACCTCGCCGTTCTAGCTTTACATGCCTTGTCCGTTATCTTAACCATGTCGCAGTGAAATCCCACCTGTGTACTGTTCATAGTATAAATTTAAAGGTAGCCCACACAAATCAGTCAGTTAAGTATATTTTTTAAATGACAAGCCACATTTTGCTTGCAGACGTGAAAGCCGTCCTTCGAAATCTATTAATAAGAGTAAATAATGCGCACTCAGTGGTATTGGTCGAGATCTATCCGCTTATTTTCCAGCCGGTTGAGCTAATATATCCTACGCTCTGCCACAGCTGCCAAGATCATTATCCCGGTGTCGAAACTTTCCATATTTTCTCCTCCACTGAGTGCAGTGTTAAAGATATCCACATACTGACCAATGCACTTCTGTTTAATGCTAATCGACAGACGGCTACAGACTATATCTGGTGAGTTACATTGTTAATGTGCGACATCGAAAGTTTTTAACCGGCTGCAGTATTCTTATCGAGAAAATTTCCGAAAAAATAAAGAGAGAGAGAGAGTGGGCTGACTGTTACTGCGCTTGTTGTCATTGACAGGCAGACCTTCACGATGGTTTGGTAACTGACAGATCTTACACGCAATTTCAATCATCGCTCCCAAGTCGAACGTGCTCCCACCGCACTGAACTTTTAGGAACATCGCACAACGTTAAGGCATGAATTTTGATCCTTCCTCCAACAAGGTGGCACCAGACGAAATAGGCAGCTAGCCAATGGGCTGGACCCGGGCCACACATCATAGTACTAAAAGATTCAGTTAGTCAATTTTGGAGTCCGTCAATTTCCTATGATAAAATCATTTGGTGGATTCTAGATTTATTGCTTAGAATCCTGCTTGGGCAGTCAGCTTACTGTATCAGAATTGGTGGATTCCATACGTTGGAGTAGGCTGGGCGGGTAAATTGACCCAAGTACGATTAAATTCACGGCTGCCAGTGGGGCCTCGTAGCTCAATTAGCTAGAACGTTGGCTGTATTAAAGCCTTACCCTTGCTGGCGTGGGTTCGAATTCCACAGAGGCTGCCAAGTTTTTCATAAGTGGGTCAAAGGAAGTATGATAAAATCGTTAATATTCAATAAATGACATTTTCCGACGTTCCATACCCGATAGTTGGCAGCGCGTTGGTCATGTTGTTCGCAAGAGATTTTTCGCAAATGAAATGAGAATAGACGCCAGCTGAGAATTTACTTTGTGCAGAAATATTATAGAACAGGTTGGAAAAAGCTGGCACCCGAACAAGAGAATACGCCAGGTGTCACGAGAGCGACGTGCTGAGAGATGGGAATGCGTCAAGGTGTGGATGCCAACCTCGAAGTCCTCGGCCGCTACACCTAGACGAGAGCATGCTTGAACTGGCCTTGCTGTTGATTGTCTAGTTTTGACTACCAGGATTGGCCTAGAACCAGACTGTGTGCAAGTACGCGTGTGGGACAGAGCGTGGCAATAAATGCCCGAAGGACTCGTACAGTTTCGTTCATTCCGAGCGACGAGGTACCATATTGTCTAGGGGAGTGCGCAAAATGACTATGCATATTTTTTGTTACTGAATTACACTGCATCAACTGCATCAACCACTGGCATTTAAACTTAACAGTTAAATAACCGGTCTAGGTTTACTAAACATGACTTGTTTTCCAGCCCAGAATAAAGCAAGCCTCAGTGAAGGGTCAAGATCTCATACAACCCTACGTGACGTAAAAGTCACATTAAGGAGCCATTGCATACGAATAATTTCTTAAGGTCCAAATTGTGACGGTCTGCTCGCGCGATCGCCAGTACGGTCGTATCTACTGCCAATCGATTGTGAGCTGGGCTTGACTTAGCACTAGCTTGGCGACAGCTCGGAGCCAATCGACACTGCCTGCTCCGCGGATGCGCTGAAGGCTGACCAAACCTCGGACACACGCAAGCGCTTTGTGCCAAAACAAAGAACCGCCTAGTTGATCGCCCGGCTGGTGAGACGACCTGCTGCCACGGCCTATTGGGATGCGTTTACGTGCTCTCACTGCAGTAGAGGTTGTTCGATTACCCCGTTTTGTGCCTTGGGAACCACGGAATTGTCGCACATCAACACTCGACACTGATGTTCCATCCTACGGCTACCTTCTCCAGCCACGGTAAGTTAAGACGCGTCGAATTTATCGCTGTTGGAAACGAGTGCATGTCCAAAGAGCGCTTTCACAACGACCTAACTCTTCCTCTCTTGGCCCTCTTCGGTGGTGTGTCTGATCTTTTCAGCCGACAGGCAGTGAGGACTACCATGACATGCAACATGAGACTACACAGAGCGCGTGCCACATACGCGGTGAGCAGAACTTGATGAAGGCATGGCACAAGCATTGATGACAGCGTTTCTGTCTGACGCAACGACACATCGATCTGAGCACCAAGTCACATAGAAAATGAATTTGCGGTCACCGATAAAGGCACGGAACATACTTGTCCCGTTATCAGCCAGTCATACCCAATCCCATCATCATTGATTTTGCAGATTACAACCGAGATGACGAGCCCTTGACTCATTGGTAAAGCGTTCGACTCAATGACCAGAGGTCGCGGGTTGGAATCTCAGGTGGTCCACACTTGGGTTGGACATAACTAGCTGATGGCATCTAATAAAAAATAAATGGCCATTCCGGTCTCCATCTTCTTTGACGGTTCTCCAGCATACATAAAAGGCGTATAAAGGGGTTTCAAGTGGTTTGAATGGAAGGGTATACTGCGCTGATTAACACGTCAGCGGTTATAGATCTAATTTGTGAACTATTGTGATAACTGCTACGTTAACATGTGACAATGATATCTCATTAATTTATAATGAGGGACCATAAGTATTGCGAGGTCAGTGCAGACGTTGTTGTGGGCATTAGCGCTAACTGAAACACGGTTGTTGGTGCAAGTGTGATGCTGGATAGGCGGTAAATAGGCCAGTGAAGTCAAAGCAGGGGTCTACGGCGGCAGTGCTAGAGCCACAATTGCATATGCTTGACTTTGTTCGAAACTTGCAGGCTTTTAAACCAATAGTTCTTGTACTCGCCCGCTTATTTCATTCGCTATGAACTCCAAACCGGTCTCCGTTAGAAACATTTATGCGGACACCTTGCTGACATGGGACACCTACATGTTTGTTTGCGAAATATCCTAAGAATAGCGTGCACTACAGCCAGTTCGACCGTAGACGTGCTGGACCAATGAGCGCGAGATCCGAGAACAGCAGGCGTCATTGGAGATGCGCGGCCATACACACCTATGCAAAGTTTCACGCCGCACCAGCCAAATGCCACCAATCTTGCCCCCGCCGTAATGACCCATACGAGCGAAGTAAGCAACCCTAAAAAACTGATTCCCGTGCACGTCTCCGTCCCTGAGCACATCTCAACAGTCGGGCACACGGTGAACATCGCCGGAGGCGACAGACTAAATATAGTCTAAAAGCAGCAGGGTAATGATTTGGCTATCCAAATTTCGGACAACGATGGACACTTTTGTTTCCCTAATGGGTTGGTGACAGTTCTAGTTAAACAGCCATAAGTTTTTATGAGGTTGTGAACCTGCAGTGATTCCATCATAATGCCTCCTTTGAGATGCCGCCCAAAGCCATTGTTCCAATCGTAACTTGCGTAGTCCCCATGTTGCTTATGCAGTAGAACTAGGAAGGACTGAAGCAGATCCACCTTTCCAGCGTCCGGGCATTGCAAGAAAATTATAATGCCGAGAGACGCCCATTTCGACTTTTGTACCTACCTCCAGATCAAGTCTGTAGGACTGAATAGATTTCATAGATGACTGAAATGTACTGATAGAAGCCTCAGATACTCGATTTGCGTCATCCGATTCCTAGAAAATCACATCACATACGGCCGTTGTTGGCAAAGGACGCCCCTCACTCTGCATTTACCACATTCCGACTTCACAACGACGCTTAGAACATGCTGAAGGCAAAAACGGAATGCCTATCTTTCATGACCCGATGTAACGCAGACGAACTCATGGGGACCAGTCCGAGCCTGTGACTTCGAGGCCCGCTGTGCACGCTGACACTAACACAATATGGGGGGTGGGAAATTATCTTGCCACAACCAACGATTTTATAGTGAAACTTAACCGACGTAGCTATTCAGATTCACTGGGTGGTATATGTATAGAAACAAACAAAGTCCGTGCAACAGAGAAAACCTAGTCGATCAGTTTAAATGGAGCCGACACCAACTGTAACCATGGAGAAAAACACGCACAGCACGAAGGCACGTAAGGACACTTGTGTACGGAGACAGATGAGTGTAGATGAAGACAGGCAGATGGGAACAGGACATTGGCATATTCACCATTAGGAAAGCCTTATAAGCCATCAACACCGAATATTGTGGTAGTAGAAACAAATGAGGCACGGACGCTTTGATATTTACCATGATCAGTCATATGAGATTTGGCAAGGGAATGGTCGAAGATCTCAATTGTCTCACGAAATCTGTGCGCACCATCTAACACGGCAGTTGGAAATCAGATATCACCGACACTGATCAATGTACCGTGGTAATCCCCCTTGGTATGGTAAACTGTCTGCGAAAAAAGGGTACGAGTGGAAAATCCCACAGGAGACACAAAAATCATTGAAACAAAGCCTTGGGATGCAGAACCAACGTCGATGGATTGAGAAGCGATGAATCTCTTCGAAAAAGGCATGAATGATAACGCGGGTAGTGTGCAAGTGCTTAGTCAGTGTTTCGGCTAATGCTTCATCAATGCAGTCGAACAGGTCCCTGACGCTCCTGGCAGTAAAATTGTACACTGGCGCGCGCACAGGCATCTGGTTATGAAAAATAAAGTCAGTGAGCGTGCTTGGAATGGAGTCAGCAACCGTGTGGGTTTTCTTCAAAAACTTCTTGTTGTCAACAGCAGCTGGTTCTGCTGCGGGGTGGTGTTAAGTTTGAAGAGGCTTTCATTGGTAGGGCAGTAACAGGTACAGCAGCCGTCTACATCCGACATCGAAAAAAGAAAAGCTTTGTACATGTTCCGTAAAAGGACGAGAAGACAGAAGTCCCCTGTGAGCTTTTACTGTCCTCGCAGCAAGGAAGTCTCTCGTCATTACAGATGCAGGTGTAGGTAGAACAATCGGGATGCTGCTGACACCGCAAGTGTCAAAAGCTGCAACCACAACGACATAAAGGGCGGCGCGTCCAGAAGCTGAGAAAGGAAACGCTTATGGCCAAGCACAGAATGTTGCCGTGGGATGCAAGACAAGGACGCGTCTGAAGGCCAACCCCCAGTTGGGAGACGCCGGAGCGCTCAGTTTGTGAGTGGGGTTGCGCCGAAACAATTTTGAGGTTAGAGGGAGCGGTGCAGGGAGTATGTTATGATAAGCATCTATTATTGATGCATAGAAGGCTGCGGTTGGACAGTACCGCCCGAGAAGTCGGATACATTTACTGAAGCGAGACTGGCGAAGCCCTGGTCGCCCGCAGACATGGGCAGGCTTTGTTGTGCCGCGGGATTGGACTGGGATATACTTCGGCCGGACGAATAAACTCCATGGTTCAGTTGAGTGGATTTGGCGTTGCCCATCTGGCTGCGAAGTTGGTTAGCGCCGTAGCCAGTGTAGGCACCTGTAGAAAAAATGAATTTTGAACAGAGCGCTGTTATAACAAGTGAAGTCCGCAGGTTACTACCGTCGACTGCGGTTGAAAATATTTAAGAATTCTGGATTCCTTAAGAACCAACCTAGGAGACCACCCTTGATTACAACCTGGCTTCACCTATGTACACACGAGCATGATGTTCTTGTTTACGTACTCAAAGAAGACAAAACTTGGTGGCATTTAAGACTTCGTTGAGCAGGTGGGGAAGCAAAAGGGTTCCTAAAGAGCAACGCTCTACGCTTTAAACAAGTGAATTCTATCAAGGATGCCCGATTTCCGCATTCCACTAGTAGGTGCCGAGCAGATCTAAGGTTTTCAAAAGGATCCCCGATGCCTGCTAAGCTACAGGTTACATAAGTTTGACAACTATCTTTTCGGGCAAACACGGGTGAAAAAGCAACCAGTAACCTGAAGTAACTATAATAGGACAGTAAGAATGACTACGTGTAATATAGACAACATGTATTAAATCTGATTCGGATTTTTGACCAGTACCTATTAGGGCAGTAATCACGGTTTAGCAGAATAACGGTGATAAGAAACACGCAATAAGACATGCACTCGAGAAGGGTCACTAGAAATCCTTGGGTTAACATGAACTCAACAGTTCTCTTTGTATGGACTCAACACTAGGAAGGTTTGTGAGCTGCTTTAGGGCGTTTATGGTCAAACTCTGGCATTTTCATTGGTGGCAGACTAATAGAAGAGGAACCCTAAATTGCGTCTAAAAAAGCCCAGCGCAATTCATCGTAATGGCAGGACGACAAACAACCAAAATGATAATTTTTCAGACTAACCCATGGCTTCATCGCGAGACTTAACGAAAACGCGACGCCCTGACAAACGTGCGGCGTGTTTCATTCAAAACTATGGTTAAGTTTAAAAAATCAAAACTGTGTCAGGAGTTTCGCGCTGACAAGTCGTTCGTAACGATAGAACTTCTAAGTGGAGGCAAATACTGTTATATTGGATCGATCTTTCTTACTAAAGAACGAAGTAAGGAGTGAACTGAGCATTTGATGGACTAGATGCGAGACTTCGCTAGAAGTTAAGAATGGTTGTCGGATCGGTCGGGAGACTATGGATTTGAATGGCAATTAGTAGATATGCCGGACCTTTAAATATTTGATTGGCGATGTTTACACTTAACCATCTAACACTAAATCAGTGGCAAAATCAATTAACTTGACCCTTTTCTCGCCGGCCTCAATAGCTCGGCTACGTGCTGCATCGAACCGAGGGCGAGATCATGCGGGATGTCAGCTAGTTCGAATCCGTCCAGCAACTTCAAATTATGCGACTGAAAGCATGGACGGACACGGTGAAGGCGGGCCTCACGCGTATCTCTGGCGCAGGGTTTGGGGGCTCGTGTGACTAAAATACTAACTGCCTGTGCTCAAAAAATGCTCGTAACGCAACATTGCACTTATACTTCGTACGGTTGTTATCATACCCGATCTAACTGATTTTGATGATGTCGCGCATTGTGCACGTTAAAGCGCCACCACCTGGTCCACTCTCGCCCAGTGACGGAAACCGAACACCGAAAGTAACACTTTCATGCCTCCATATTTGAACTCAGTTTAATGGATTACGGTCAGAAGAGTGGTTAAACATTTCCAGTCCGCACGTCTTCGATGTGCGCATCCCACTATCCTTACATGTACAGGACGGCTGACTGGACCATGCGAATCTTTCCAACAATGGAGATGTCGCGTAGGTTCCAGAGACGATTCTTCGGAGAAGCCTGCTAGCAGCGTAAGTCCAGGGGACGATGACGTTCGTACCATCCATCTGAGAATAACTTCGCTCCAATACATTTTACTAGCCACTACAAATTGGTACCTGCTGGCAGAAAAAAAACACTTCGGAAGAGCTAGCCTGTAGCCTCTAAGCAGTGTGTACTCAGTGCCACAATACAAAAATCAAGTTCTGATTACCAGAAGTACAGAAGGCACCTGTTGCGGGAATTTATTGCGCACAGAACTCGGACTTGCTGTTCCAGGCAGCAGTGGCCACTAGACAATACAGGGCTGGTTTGGACGTTGTTCATTCATGACTGAGAGAGCGTTGGACAAGTGGTGGTATATGCTTTAATAGGTTTGTGGGGCAAACCCAATTGTTGTCCAAGGGTTGGCGTATCTAGTGGCCTACGTTACATTGGCCGAGAAGGCGGTCGATATTAGCCGAGTAGTCACAAACAAGGCCGCCCCTCGCATTGCGGACAATTACTCAGTGTTGGAGATTCATCAGTAACTTAATTAAATTCGCGTCATGGAAAAGGCTACCCGAGCTCAATTGTTTTTGTGGTTAGGTCTATTTTACTGCCATTATTTACCACAGTGGGCGCAGAGAACTCTTGCTCCAAAACTCGCACTGCCCACTGTCAACTGTGGGGTTCTTGGGAGTGATTCAGTCATTTCAGCACCGCTATGGGGATCAGAGTATTCCCGTCACTGTCTCATGGACTAGACTTCAGGAACCGATTAATACGTGAGATGCGTACTTACCACACGTTAGGTTTAGCTTAAACTACTTTAATAGCGTATAAACAAGAAAATTAACGGATAAGAGTCATTTAGAGAACAGAAGTCAGCTTTAAGACTTTAGAAAGGCTAAAATTGCAGCATCTTACCATATCCACTAGCAGTGGAGGGAGAGGTAGCACCAAAGCAATCGTAGCCGTAATATCCGTATGTATATGGGTCGAACCCCTGATATGCATTCGCATAGTCTCCGTACGCATAGTTAGAATAGGCGTAAGATGGATCAATCCATCCGCAGCAATACTTCATACCTAAAAAATAAAATAATAGATACGTAAGAAGTGGCAATAAGCATAGGCAGTAAATCTTTTGAGTGCATTCCATGAATTTGAGTTCAGTCAAATGAAGATCGTTTGGTTAAGTTGCGGTAGGAAGTTGCCATTAACACGCGTTTCTACGAAACGACACATGTGAAAATATTACAACAACAACAAACCAATCATTGTCTAGCATTAAACATCAAGGTTTGGTGGGAATAAGAGAAAATAGCCTATATACTTACCCTTGTTTTTATTTGCTTGTTCGCGAGTTACAGCGACACGTACGTCACACTGTGCAGAAAGAAATGTATTAGTTAGAACAATATGGAAAAACGAATAGAATGGACAAAATACTGTAGACTGTTTGATTACGAAGCTCCATTACTAAAAAAAACTGTTCAAAGCGTTTACGAAACGTAGTTTGTTTACGAAAGAGTCCAGTTACGAAAGATATTTACGAAACAGTCCAATTACGAAAGCTGTTGAATGTTACGTTATTACCCAGAACCGAGCTCTCTAGGAAAAAACAAGACTCACAAAAGGGTCAGAATTGTGTGCGTGCGCGCGCGTACGTGCAACGGGCAGCTGCTGCTGAACGCGCACAAAAGAGGAATATTCTCAACTGATCCTTTTTTCCTCATCACTGGTGTGGCAGAACAACACACTGCGACACCAGTTCTGGTCCGTGAGATGCGGGCACATTGCTCTCTCCTTCGGGAACGCGCGTCAGAAAAGCTGATAACCACCACCACCACCTTGACGAGACGACCAGCTACCCGGATGGAGAGACCCATCATTAGAGGGGCAGAAAAGGAGCAAACAAATCATGGACACTGGCGAATGAACGCACACAGGCATACACACAGCATAAACACATAGACATTCAAGCCGACGAACTTCAAGAATGGACATAAACGCACGCTGGTAGGTATCCATCCAATAGTAAAAAATACAAACCACACCAGACTTAGAATGACATGAGACTTAAGTGTAAGGTATGTCCGAAATTATATAATTTTTACTATTAAGGCCAGTTTAGCGTCATCGCGAAATCGTGGTAAGATTATAATGCCAACAAAGGTGCGGGTCTTCTGGAGGTTCAATTAACATTTGAAAATTCCAGACAGCATCAAGGAGAACAAGCCCATTAAAAATGCCTCAGTTGGTGGGGTGGTTGACGAACACTGCTTATCTTCCCCAGCCTGTGTAGACTGGCGGTGGTGTACTGCCGCTAACACGTTTATCTGTGCTGCAAAAACGCTTTGAGACCCCCCGCGACTGCTGGGTCATCCAAGAACATGGGAAAGGGAATGTTGGGCCCTCGGGAAAAGTTTTGTACGAACATGCACGACAGTAACGTTTCCCAAACTTCTATCTAGAACTCAAAGTGGAATTGAAACTGCGCGCGGTACAGAAAAAGTACGAAAAAGTATGCGAAACAGTGAAACTTTTTGGGCGAAGAGGTATAGAAATCACTGAAGGGGTCCCTTAGATCAAACTGCTGCATTTGATTTCGTATCTTGCTGTTCACCAAACTCATGTCAGCAGAATCACCAGCTAGGAGTCAGGCTATCGCTTCAAACACCATACATTAATTTGGTGAACCAAGGCAAAAATCAAAGTACGAAATGGATGTTAAAATATTGCAGGTGCAAAAGGCGTAATTGACATGACTTAGGCAAACGAAACAGCAAGAGATTTCAGGATTAAAAAAAGAGTATGATACCTGGCGTCCGTATATCTCCTGGCGGTCTTTCGCAATCGCTTTTTTAGCTGCGGCCTCTGTTGCGAAACTAACAAAGATGTAATGCTTCCTCTTTCCACGTTGGGCATCGTATGGGAGATCCAGTGACTCCACCTTCAAAAGATGAATGTCAAAAAGACAGCTTGCCTGGCCAAATTGCCCAAAATATTCCATTATGTCATCCTTAGAGAGGTCAGGATCAATTCCTCCCACAAATATCTTCTTAATAACCTCCCTGGATGGTTTAGCTCTCTTCGGATCAATTCTCTTGTTTTTCAGCTTGTGCTCCGGAACGCTAAGGACCTTCGGTCATTAGCTAATAAAAAAATTTCAAACTTTATTGACCGACTCTTCATTCTCAAATGTTACAAAACCAAAACCTCGCGAATTCCCGGTAAACCTGTCCACTTTAATTATGCACCGCGTCACATTTCCCCACTGAGAAAAATATGATTTCAGATCGTCTATTTGGATAAATAAAATTAAACTAAACAAAACCTTCATTAGTCTCCCAACTCAAGCCACCAACGAACAATTTTCTAACCATGATCAACAGAAGCCAATATGAAAATACCTCGCATCATCATCGGAGTCATCCTGAGGCGCACCATCTCCGCTACCGTCCATAACTTTATCTACGGTGCTTTCCGGTTCAGGTACGCGCTGCGCATCGTCCGCACTTTCAGCCTTTTCAGCTGCATACATCACAGACTCATCGAAATCGGATGCCATCGCCCAACGTGTGACGAGATTTAATGGAGGCTGTAAATTATTGGGGTTCGATGATTAAAACAATAATCAGGTCACAGCAGTACAATGAAGTTTGATTATGACCTCGGAATTGAGATTCCAGCAAACAACTGCCGCTAAGTTTCCCCATTACCCTTCATGTTTTTGAGCATTCAAATACTTAGCCTTTTGTTAAAAAATGTAATCCCAATCCTTCGTGAATATGAGGCCTCACGTCCTCTGACGCCTTTTCGCAAGATTTTGTTTCATGCGCCTTAGTGATCAAGACTGAACCATATCGACGTTTCATTAACTCATTCTGAAATGCTACTGCAGTATTAGCCTACTTTTCCCCTTACCTTATTTTCCTAAGCATATTTTTTTCCGCTACCCTCTTTCCAAAAATAGAGGCCTATTGAACTCTGCCTCCATTTTCAGGGTAGGATTTTTTTTCACTGCCTACTTTATAGTTCACAATTCATTTCAAAACATCACGACTAGTGCCCTACCAGGAAACGTTCTGCCTACAATATTGCATACTTGAGCATTTTAACTGCACACCTTGTCCGAATTATATGTTGAGTCACTTTATTTAGGGAGGTAGGCTTTCGCCTTTGAGCTCCCTAATCACATGCAAAAGTGTCAATAGAATAAACGTTTACAGGTATAAATCTGACAAACAAAATGTACAGTCATTGGTATGTGATGGCCAGGCGCAAGCTACCACTGCTGACGCAATCTCTATTATATGTACAATAGTTTGTCAGCAAATGAGTATCTAGTTTGCTCTTAAATTTGTCAACAGTTTCTGAAAGGACCACCTCATCAGGTAGTCCGTTCCATGCTTCAACGAACCTCTTCGAAAAGGCATTCTGACGGACGTCCGTGTTTACCAACTTCCTCTGCAGTTTAAATTCATGGCCCCACAGACGTTTCGTCCCAGCCAATTCGAAGAAATTAACGAAATTCTAGGGCACAATCGCAGCCTCTGACAAGCCAGTAGGTTTGGATGAGGTCACCGCGTAGTTTTCTGTAATTAAGAGGAAAAAAGGCAGATGACTAAGATTCATGACCCTCTTCGTAGCCCTCTCTCTCACTCGTCACAGCCGTAAATAATCCTCTTAAAACCGCGGACGCCAGGCCTGGATGGCATACCCCAAGTGAGATCGAACAAATGCCCCGTAGGTATTTTGGGAGAGTTCCTTATGAATTTGCAAAAATCCACTTCTGTGCGCAAATAAGACTTGTGTCACGCGTTTAGCTGCCTTTAAACACTGTGAAGATGGTTTGAGTGAGAAAATTACCATAACACTGAAATACTTCTGTTCCTCGGCAATCAAAAGGG
>WEDG01012185.1:0-22667 GCA_017591395.1 Schistocephalus solidus | reverse complement strand
CTGTCTGCTGAGAGTGACTTGAGTATTTCTAGTAATTTTTTATCACATGAAATCGAAAACGGTTTACAAAGATAGAAGAGATCATTATTTTCGGAGTATATACTATTTTTGTCTGCTGGCTTCCCGGGCCTGGCCGATGATAAACAAATTCCAATTTGATACCGTTTTATGAGGAATTTCGGAACGAGAAATATTCCAGATGAGCAGGAAGCAAGTAGGTGCGTGCAGTTGTAACAATATTGTCCTGAACAGTCCTAGTGAAGCGGTAACGGAGTTTAAATCGTCCAAGTTAGAGATCAAATAATTGGTGGCTCCTATGTACACGACAACTTTTCCCGTTTTGTCAAGTTTGCCAATTCGAAAATGTTGGCCATGTGAAGAGCACAATCAACTCCTCTGATAAGAATAAGATCATATCCCTTCTGTATTGTCTATAAGAGAAGGGAACAATTTTAAGTCTTTCTTGTCGGCCCTCATAGAGAAGGCATTCCAATCCACTGATTAGTTTCGTCGCACTCCGTTGAACTTTCTCCAACAGAGCATATGGAAGTCCACTCGCTATCAAGTGGTACCACGAGAAAGAGTTGGGTCATCACATGCGCATACGTTTCGAAAGGCCTTTCAAATTCGTGACCTGTCCAAGATTTATGTTCACTGGTCACTGTTGTATTTTTAACATTACAATTCAAGTTGACGCAGCAAAATGTTCATCGTGGAAAATTTATGTGGGAAATCTTGCATAAATAACAAATATTTTCTTCAAGAGATTGCACAGAAAGTTCGGTGCAACCTAACTGATATTCCGCACAACAAGAGCGTGGGCAAAATCCAGATCCAACCTCACCAGAGGTTTGCAGTAACCGAACTGAACATGCAATGGAATAAGCCTCAGATGATTCCAAAGGGAAGTTATATATGGATATTCTTATTAAGGGTTTCTTCATCCTATTGAAGAAAGTTTAATAATGCTAGTGAATGCAATATACGTGGACGAAAATGGGGCAACGTTTTTAAGATGCTTTGAGAAATTCTTAGGAATTGAGAAGCACAGAGGTAGTTTGAAGGATGAGATGGAAAATGTGGAAAAGCTCACTCACTGTGCGCATGCTGAAAGAAGATTGGTGGAACCATGAATTACAAAGAAAGGACTAGCTTATGCAATTTTGACTTCTTCCAGCGCTGGCAACGTCGAAGTAAAATTCTAATTGTAAAGGGAGGTGTTACTTGATCATGCTTTATGCCTTTGCAAACCAACTCCCCTTTCCAAAAATTCGAAAATGAATGTTGCTTTCTTCCTGGATAGGGATTCGCACCCATTAAGACAATGCTAGAAAACAGTAATCTTTTTGTGAGTCAGAATAAAGCTAGCTCAACTCCTCTCCCTCACTTAGGTTGGTATATTCCATTCAGAGTGTTTACTGCTCTTTATAACTATAGACAGCCCTATGTGAAAGATTCTGAAATTCCTGCGACATTTACATATTTGTCGCGTCTTGAAACATTTCTTATTTGTTTTACTGCTCCAACTATTAATTTAAAGTGCCCGCGTTTTCTTCACTAACCAATCGCCGTTCCGTTAATCTCCCCATTGTGTGACGTTATTTTAAGTGTCGTCGACTGAAGTAAGCGACTTTAATAACTACGCCGTATAACGCTTTGAAAATTTATTTTTTTGTCTTCGTTAAAGTTGGTCCTGGTTTTTGCAAACATTCGGTCCTCATCATACCCACTTCCTAAGGGTTTCAGCGCAGAAACCGGATTCCTATGCTGTCACTGACCGTGATCCGGGGTTGCCTAGTTCAAGGTTTGTAGCAGTACTATGGTTAGGCTTGGATGTGGGAAGTGGAACATAGAAACCCTCTGCTATGGCGATCTAGACCTGGGGAATACCTTCTTAATATGGGCAGGCGTTAAGAGGTTGGTTGACCTTTGTGTTGGGGCGTTGCTATTAGTGGTGCAGTGGTGGATGTATATTTTCCATATAATCAGTGTGGATTTTGATCGTGCATTGGCAGCAGTAAGGGGTTATCTCCGAAAACAGATTTTCAGTATTTCATTTTCTCGCTCTATACCTTAACGCTTGGCCTCTTCTACTCCATCGGATCTGGAGATCCCCTTATCATTCTTCCAGTCATTTCAACATTTTCAGATGCCCTGTGCGAGAGGCCGAATTCATTTTTTGATTCCGGTACAGCTGAGTGAGTCTTCCAGAAAGACCTTATAACCTCATTTTCTGTCCTCGTCGTTGGGCTCCTAGAACGTTACTACAGTTGTTTCAGCAGGCGTTTATATGGAATAGGCACAGCTTTGCTGCACAACCAAATCTGTCTGCTTTTAAGTTAAGAGGATATGTGGCATGTCGATGGATTCTACCACCTAAGTTCTTGGATAAATTTTAAGTCACTTTCTGCCAGTGCCCTCCGAAGGCAGCTTGCTTGGTTTGTTGGGTTGCCCAGACCCTCGTGCCGTAGAGAAGTGCTGTTGGGTGAATAAACCCGTATATCTTTGGCCTGGTCTAAAAGGCATGTCGCAGTGATTATATGCTACCATGTGAGGTCTGCCGAATGCCCAAGCGACTTCAGATCCCAAGGCAGTAGTTTTACCTCAGCTTTTGGAGTTTCTGGAGATCCGACCTTCGTAGTAAGTTGAGTTTCATTGACGGCTTTATATGGTTCCGTGTAATTGACATTGGGTGCGCGTTGACACACGACTAGCATTAATCCAATGTCTATGCATCCTGAAGCGAAGAAATACCGATTTCGCTGCGATTCCACTCGAATTTTGGTGTTGAGTTCACGATATTCGTCAAAGAGATCAGTTATACTGTCTTTGCAGATTTTTTTGAATGCGTGCATTCAGCCTAGGTACTCATACAAATTGCAAAAAAATTTGAGGCTGATGAGGGTTAGTGAAAGAATATACAACCCTGCTTCGCTTCACTTCACTTGTCACTGCATAGTCTTCCGCGGTTGGTTACTTGTTCGCGACGCGCTATGATGTCATCTTGCAGTGGTCCGATTACGTTGTATTGGGTCGATTCGCCGGCGATCAGAATTATTTTTCCCATTAGCTCGGTTGGCTATTGGATTACCCAAATAATCACTGTGCAACTATCTGCAACGGCTCTAAATTGAGCCCCAAAGCACAACAGGGACGAATCTCTTCTAACCCCATTGATGAAGGCTCTTCAAAATAAGTTCATATTTCCGACAAAACAACAGGTCCGTGGCTCGGTTGGTATTACGTTGGATTTTATAACGTTTACTGATTAAACGCGGGTTCGAACCTCGGTGCGGTATTAAACGGGTACGATGGGCTGATGACGGCAAATATCCAGAAACGGCCATCAAAGTCTTCCTTATCTTTGCCGGGCTCCTTGCAGTATATATTTCTAATCGCCGTCTGACTGCCTGCTATGGCTCTACATTGAGTCCCAAGAAACAATGGAACGAATATATCTCTTAAGTTGATCGAGAAACACACTTCCAACCTAAGAGAACGAAAATTCCAGACTGTCAGAGTGCTCGGTTTAATTTTGGTTGTTTTGTTGGGTTTTTAGTTGCATGTAACGTCCAGCACCTGTGGCTGTCCGTGTGACAGTGTGAACCAGTCTTTTTAAGACAGTATTTTTAGCTATCCTTAGGGGTTTCAGGTAGCTACTGAATTCAACTACGGCTCACGGCTGCATAAACTCAGAAGACTACTAGACTAACCTGGCCCATCTACGGGATTGGACATCTCCTCTCCAATGGACTTTGATTGTTGGGGAGAAGGGGTTGATGTTGAAGGTGACTAGGTAACAAAAACATAGGAGGAGGGCTTTAGAGAAATATCCCTAACTATTCGCAGTCCATGGTGACCGAGTGGCAGAACCACGTTAAGTCCGTTGGTTAGGAGATCCAACACAAAGGGCTGATTTTTATCTGCCGACTTGGCCGGGAGTTGACGATGAATTGCCTATGAATGTGTTTATACTGATATTTGGCATACACAGCATCCATCGCAGTCAGCAAAACCAGAGGCGGTAACTAAACAGCTCGTGTACACCTGCTACGCATGCCTGGATTAGAATTTCAGGCAACCAAGAAGAGGGTGACTTGGATCCCAACTGAGTGGGAGTTCATAGATGTTACATTAAGTAGGAGCTATTGCAACCTGACTCCATCTTAAGAGGATCGTGTTATACCATCAGTTGACAGCCTTAAAAATAACGCCTTTTAACTCACCGTGATAGATTAGAGCGCGCAAGATTGTTTATAGTGAGGAATATGTGCTGAGTGCCATGAGAACGCAGTCTCCAGAGGCAATCTCAATCTCTCCTTTCTTCCAAGCATCAGTCCACTACCTGAGCCGGATGTCCATCCGATGCGGTGATTGGTTGAAAGTTGCTGACACAACTGGACGAGTCAGTCTACTTGTGCCTGATGCGAAGTGCCCCCCACAACACCAGGTTATCACACAAACTGGGTAGGCAGCTCGACTTTCAAATGCTTAAGGGCACTATAGAGGTCACATTAAGAATGAAGCATCACAGTGTGATTCCCAGTCCACCCGTCAGAAACTCCAAGCTCAAACACGCACAAGGCCGGCTGTGAGCTCTAAGTTGTATTGTCAGCTGGCAGCCTTCCAAGTAGCGGCCTTTCGCGCACCGTGATAGATTTAAGCGCTTTATCTAGTTTATAGTGCGGAATATGTGCAGGGTGCCATGGGGACACCGTCTCCATCTTTTCTTTAGTACAGCTGCTATCATGCCTGATCTAGCCGACCTCGATGTTGTCACGAATTGTATTTCCATGCGTGAGGATCCATGGTAACCGATCTAGACAGTGTAGCCCATCTCTTCCACCAACGACTGAGACCGCATATCGAAAGTTCCAAGAAGCACTCGCATGGCTTGATGAACTTTGTCGAGCCAGGTTTTGAGTTGACTCTCTCTTCAACGCCTCTAAGTGGGTAACGGTGCCGGATCGAGGGCAGTAACACTGAACTCGTTAGATGGACGGCGAAGAACGTACCAAAACTACATTAGTCGTTTTTCTTAAATGGTCTGGGATATCCTTGTGATGGGGTCGCAGCGAGTGCGACCTGTCTCATTTGAAAAGAAGTCTGTGCACTTCACTCCGAAGAGTGTTCAAAATCGATGATGGTCAAATGGCTCCAGTTTTTGCTCATCTTCCACGTGCACAGTCCTGCATTCGCAATCACAGAGGACAGAGCGGTCGAATGCACGGTACACGCGAATCTTCGTCACAATGTAGCTGTCGCGTCGGATCCGTAAGCACTTTCTAAGGTTTGAGAAAACCCGGACAACAGTATCGATTCAGGAGACAATATTGTTCTTATCTTATCCATCCTGCAGCTGCCTCAACCCGAAGCGTCTGAAACTGTGTACTTCTTCAAGTTGGCGGCCATTAATCTAGAGGGGTGCCATCTGGTCAAGGATACAACTTGAAAGCACTGGTCTTTCAAGCACTTATGGATAAACCAACTGATTTACCGACCTCATTCACCTGTGAGACCGTCGACTGCAGATCAGTAGAGCTCGACGCTAGTCAAATAATTTAGTCGGCGTGGTCCACCTCAGTTAGCCTGCGTCCGAATGCAAACTAAAAAATTGTCATCTTCATGTAGAGCCTTCCCGAGAATCTATTCAATGCGTAGTTGAACAGATTGGGCGACAGGATACAACCTAGTCGAACGCCAGACTGTATATCAAACGGTTGAGAGAAATTGTTATGGATCAGAACTCTCGCAGTGATGGAGCGGTAATAGGCCTTGATAATGTCGATTCTGTTTGCTGATACACTATCTAGGGCCTTTATTAGCCATAGCGAATCACGATGGACGGAATTGAACGGCTCAGTCAAGTCAACAAAGCAGACGACCGTCAGTTTTTGGTAACTATGGCGGAGTTCATGAATGCGCCTCCGTGTGAATATCTGGTCCGCACATCTACGCCAGCATGGAATCCGGCTTGGTTAGGCCTCGTACTAGGGTTGCACAGCCTGAAATCACTCGATTACAACAGTGAACATCTTCGCAGAAACGTCAGTAAGGCTTATAGCTCGGTAGTCCTTGCATCTCGTCTTATCTCCCCTCTTGAGGACAGGTACAAGGATGTCCAAACCCGTCATTAGGGAAGACTTTGTCTTTCCATACTAAGCCAAGCACCGCATGGGGCCACAGAGTCAGATTTTCGACACAAGACTTGTAGATTTAAACAGGTGTGCAGTTCTCTCCAGGTGCCTTGTTATTGCGCAGCGTTTTTATGGCTGCGGCGAATTCTCCCTTGGAAGGGGGTTGCGTGGCACTGCATAGGATTGAGTTAGATAAAACTCCTCTGCAAAGATGAGCGAGGACGTGGTATGTCGGGTATCGAAGTTGAGAAGGTGCTCGAAGTGCTCGCGCCTTCTTTCGACCTTAGTCGAGTTTTCATCAATAAAAAATACCATTCTCGTCGCGAACAAAATCTCCCGGTGCAGAGGGCTTACCACTAGCTCGGTTGACAATTTGATAGAGTTTTCTAGTGTCATCAACGTTTGAGGCCTGCTCCATGGACTTTGCTATTTCAGTCCGATATTTCCTTCGATCATCCTAGACGACTTTGCCGTTATCTTTCGGAGTTGGCGGAAGGAATCATCATTATGCAACCTGGCTTGAACCGTCAGAGTAGACAACTACAAGGTTCTTCCTCTGTACCAGCCACTGCGACGTTCCTAGGTGTATACAGGAATTTTTCCAGCTGCCCCATAGACCACTGTTCTCTGTGATAAACACTGGCTATTGACTTCTTTGTCGCCTCGGGTTGTAAAACAGGACTAGATTTGTCTGTTCAGGGCCTCGGCACTGCTGGGTTATCGGATTTTTGCTACATCGAGGCGTCACATGTGGCATTTTGGGCGCGGATGGGAGGTGAACTTTCAAGCGTGTACGCATGAAAACAATATCTAACACATGGGCGTTACCAGTCTCGGCACCATGCGTTGGTCTGCTATCGTGAACTCAGCTGCGGAACCTTCATCTGGCTAGAATGTAGTCGATATGACTGTCGTTTGAATACCAGGTCAGCAGATGTGGCGATACTGGAAGCACGTGTTCGTGAAAAACAGTCAGTTTTGATCGATAAATTGAAACAATCTCTCCCCATTGTCACATCGAGAATCATGTCCAAAGTGACCAGTAAGGTGACTGTCTGTAGAGTCACCAGGTCTGGTCTGGCCATTTCAGTCCTGGGCAGCAACCAGCAGGTCGCTGCGGGGAGTCTTTAAACTCACGCTTGACTGCGATTAAAACGCCTCTTTAACGCGTTGTCCGGCAGCGGAAGTTGGTGCTTACATGGCGATGATAGATAGATCGTGAAGTCACCCTTTAGTCGCACGTAGGCCACCTAGCCATTGACTGGTTCCCAAGCAATTCGTGAATGGTTAGCTTGTTTCGAGAGAGCGATCCCCACACCGTGTTTGGCTGCTGTAATTCAGAGTGAATTATGACTTGGTCTTCGGCATCTTTATTCTCCCAAGGCCCGAGGCAAGAATTCGAACTACATACAGGGCAGCACGCATCCACTTTTGTACTGACAAAGACTGCCTTCGGGCTGTGGGTACTAGGGTCCAGGAACGTTCGCACAAGTGTCAAGTGTCTGTTCCAGATTGAGTAGTCCAGCTCGCATACTATTCGCCTATACCACTGAACCAGGGTTGCGGAGCGCATGGTTCCCGCAGACGCCGTAGCGTGGATCCTAATACTGTAGTCGGACGAATTTTTCATGAGGTTTCTTGGGAAGTTGGAGTATGGGAGGGCCCCAAACAACTGTTCGGATTGTTTGCTCGGGGTTGTTTCCTCTAGCGCTTTGGCTCAAGCCCCTAACTACAAAACAGTGGTGGCAAGCGAACTTATTTTATGGTGATTCATAGTTGTCATATCACAGTGCCGCCATTGGACTTTGGGATTTTTATAAGGCTTTTGGCGTGCCAGGCCTCAGTCTTCTGCGCCCTGGTAGCACTGTCGCTTCTGGTCCACGACTGATTATTCGTCAGACCTGAGAGTTCGCTTATTTCGCAACTAAATTTCGCTTAAGGTCTTTGCACTATCCGCCACCTGTGGATGCACCAGTTGGTCAGCAGCTAGGCTAGTGGGTAACCAGTCTTCCCGTCCCCAGTGTCAACGTCACTCTCTCTCCTCCCTCTCCCAAACGCTAGTCGAATGTCCAAGCCGGTCTACCAACCGATGCTATGTTGAAGGGATAATAAATGGAATATTTTCAGGGATTTATGAAGGAAGTCTACACGTGGTAATTTTAAGAGGGTGTTAAATATTATGGCCAAATCGCTTACCGGTAATTATTAGATGTGGCTGTTTTTAAGCAACTGTCAGGACAGTTTTGAGGACAGAAGAACCCGTGCTGAAAGGTAACGAGAAAAGCCAGTGGGCAATTTTCGTCAGTTTTATGAACACCGCTTCCGATAAGACTTCTACCCACCGTCTATGATGGTGTCAAAACATGGGACATCAGAGAAAATATTGTGCCCCAATTGCCGGAGTAGGGTCCACCAGGGCACTCGAGGTAGTTAGCTGAACTGTAGTTGCTAACGGATTTAAGTGCTGGCTCTGCTAGTTTATGTAAGAGCTTGTCACTGTCTAAGCTTATAATATGAAGAGTTTACGGGCCAACTTCACATTATCTGTCTTTTGAACTGATAATCCAAGAATTCAAAGCTCTAGGAGCGTCTTTTTGCATAATCAGCCACCGTCTCCAGTGAACAGTTTTCACAAAACCCGTTTACCTGGCCGGATATTTTGCCCATTACCCTTTAGTTTTCTTAACTGACACGGTAATTGTGTACCCGGCTTGCCTGCTGGTCATTCGTCACTGTCAATTTAACGGTATGAGAAATTTATATGAATGGTCGCCTTGTCTTTATTGCGGGAAATAACCGAAGAACCGCACTACTGCCTTTATTCTGAATGATAATCGTGAATAGTTAGATATTCTTTATTTTAATAACTAAGTGCTCTACGTTAGTGAATCTGTTTTCTCAAAAGAAAATTCACCAAACACATTTCCACTTCTCAGTGGTTCATCGCTCTTAGTTTTGGCTTTTATTGCCAATTGGCCGTACAATACCGGAAGTTATGCACAATCGGTTAATGAATGCATAATTTTGACGCCCCAAAGTTTTTAAAGCAGGTCAGCTCTGGGGCTTATAGACCAACTCGCAATATCTGTTTTTCGGCTGCACTACAAATATATGCAGGTCTACCCAAAACTCTTGTGTAAGGTTTTGAACACAAGACCTTAACCTCGTTCTCCAATTTGTTTGTTTGCTTTCTCGGATGCCATTTTCACTATTTTCATCTGCTACCGGTCTTAAATTAGGTCGCAGCGGCTCAAACGGTCCCTCCTTGAACCATCCATATGCGTCTAAATGCAATCCATACTGCCTTTTTCTCTCACGAACGTACTTTGTTATCTCTCCGCATCTCCATGAAAAACGGAAATTGCATTTTTAGTTGTTTTTTATATTTAGGTTAATGAAGTCGTCAGCACCCCCTATTAGCCCTTTCCGGGTTTCTGTAGTGCCGTCGTCTACCACTGCAAACCTTGGGCCAAATACCTTCGGGTCATCGATACTCCGACCGTCAGTTTTATCAGGCAAAGTCAACACCACGGTGGATAATATCCCTCCCAAACCAGAGCCTTCTGGCTCTAAAGCACAGTCACCGCCTGTCACCACAAAGCCCAGTCTCCCCCCTCCAGTTTTTCCGTCAACTGCCCCTCCTTTCGCAGTTGCGCCTTCCAATTCCGAATATATTTTTGGGCAAAATATGTTCTCGCGTGTGGTTAATGCTGCACAGAGTTCATCCAGCTCCTCCAATCTCTGGCAAAGCCACCAGTTCGGTCTCAGGGGGCCCCCACAGACAAGGAAGAAGATTCTTCAAATTCCCAAAACACAATCGTCTTCTGTTTTTCACTGTTCTGGCCAAGGCTGTTGCCTCAAACAACTCAACCACCACTTCAACTATCACCTCTGACCACCCGGTTGAATTGAAGGAATCAGCCAATGAATTAGCACGCAAACGCAACCTTGCTCAAATAAAGCTCACTGAAGCTCCCAGTATGACCGGTGAGGAGGGTGAACGCATTGTCCTTCAACTCTCCTGCAATGCCTACGTCTTTAATACTGAATCCCGGCAGTGGACGAGTCTGGGTCAGAGTTACTTACACCTCAATGACGAACTCTCTGATGACCGCAAGTCTGTCACGGGCTCTCGTTTTATCCTCCGCCTGCAATCGACACGCCGTGTCCTAATTAACACTAAATTTGGCCTGAAATGCCACTATCCACTGCCGAAGTAAAGGGAGTACGACTGGGTGCCTTGGACGCTGACGGGACTTCTCTACGCACCTACCTGCTGCGCCTCTCGACTGCTCAAAATGCCTCCAGACTGTACGAAGCCCTGCTTTCACGCAAACAAGAAAGTGCGTCCATTCAATTGAAACGACAGCGTCTCTCGGAAGACCATCTTGAAGCCTCTCCACCTTTGTCCTCTGCACCACCACCACCACCCACCAGTGCTGCGACCAAACCTGTCGCTGAGGTTGTTACCCCCCGTTGCTTCACAATGCAACGATACCCTCCAACCTATTACCAGTCTTCCACCCCTGAGAACAGGACTTCTCAGTCATCTCCTGGCAAAATCGCTTATCAATGGGGCTTCATCTGCTGGGGAGCGGTACCACGGTATTAAATCTGAAAATGCTTGGCCCTTGTTTGTGACGACCCTGAACGTTCGACCGTTTCCGCCTTGTGCGCATCACGGACTATGCCAACGGTTATCAGTCGGTGCTTGAAATTAGGCCCTGACCGACTCTGCTGATGCATCTGCTGCCTCACTGCTCACAGTGACTGTTGGTTTTCGCCTGGCATTTGTGTTTTCCGATGAGCGCAGTTTGCGCCTATTTGTCCCTGCTTCGACGGCAACTGCATCAGACCCGTCCACAGCTGCCAGTACTTCGGAGGGCTCACTGGAGGAGGCACCATCGCCTCGCGTAAATTCTTTCATCGTTCAGATGGACGCACGACAGGAGGCGGAGCGTTTGTTTCGCTGTCTCTTGCTCCGAATCAATCGCCTTTTCATGGAGAACCAATCAGTGCTGCCATCTGCGGCCATCAGTGCAAAATCTTCCACTGTAGTCCATGAATCCATGACGGGTGTGTGACCTAATTCTACGAATAGCAACACTCTACAAATTTTACATCTGATATGCTTTCGTTACTTGTAAAGACATTCAATGAAAACTTAGTATGTAGAGTCTTATTCGGAAGGTGCCTCAACTGTCTGTGGATTTCGCCACAAATAACCGATTTGAACGGTGCATAATCGTCACTCTTCTCAACAATGTTAGGAGGTTCAGAAATAATCAACTTAATACGCCTGCAAGTCACAATGAATTATTGATTGAACTGAAGCAACCTTTGTCGGTTTTGGCATTATTTGCCCAGGATTAAGTTGACGGGTTCAATTGTATATAAGATTTCAAAGCCGATCCTTTCACGAGCACTGGGAGCCTCACAAAATCGGAGGAAAGTTCATTTTGTTTAACTCCCTCTGTCTCACCCTCGATGCCCGGGCAGAAGTCGAAAACCGCGGAGGAAGCCTTTTACTTGATACTTTGACACTTTTCTCCATATCTGCCGACTGTTTACCACTACCCTCTCTTTTTGCCTTTCAGATTCCAGTGCTTTTCAGGACGAGAACAGCAATTCGAGTGTCCTTTCAGCAATTAATTCTCTCGAGTTCTGCCCTCATTTTCAGAAAATGTATCGATTCTCCACACCGAGATTAGCCAGAAACCAATGCACTTCCTGCCTTGATCATCCGTTTTTCGGAGTGCGCAACATCTGAAGACTTGTACCCTTCTCTCTAGTTGCTCTCTTGTTTGTCACCTAACAGAAATGGACGCTAAAAGCTCCGTTTGTGAATTAGAACCCTGGAAGCCCGTTCCAGCTATCATCAAACCAGTGAGATCTGAGATTTTGATTTGTTTCCAGTCCTCGAGCGACCTTCAGAATCTTTTTAGGGAAAAATCGCATATTGGTTTAAAAGTAAACCTCGGGAAAACTCTGGAACTGTGCAGACTTTTGAGTTGTTATATTCGTCGCTATGTTAGTCATTCCCTCCAGCGAGCAAAGTAATTCCAGTCAAAACAATTCTTACAATAGAGAATTTTGTACATGGATAAGCTGATTGCATTTATCTGTTGATGATTTCCTGAGGCACTGGAGCCACAGTCCGGAGTCCTACGTTAGAAGTGGCTGTACCGCGAAATTTTGTTGCTATCGGCTAATGGTTGTCGCAAACTGCCTGCCTTTAATCCGCTTGTTAGGAGTTTGTCGGCTCCACCGCGGCGCCAGTTCATATCCACAGAAATAGCTTCCGAAAGGTGAGATTCGTTTGCTCTTCGGAAAGTTTGCATCCTGTTGCGCACATCAGCTGGATTATCTGTAGTGGTTCTGCGCAGTTTAGATCAGCCAACTTTGTGCCCGCAAAGCGCTGACCAGCCTCGACTGCGCTTAATGGTTTCATACCGCTGACGCAGACCAAGAAATGTATAATTTTCGGCTTTTGTTCATAAATGCAAGGAGAAGCAGCTTTCTTGAGATTAATATGTGACGAAGAGACTGCACTTGACTGCGCTTTCTGATGGCTGTTATCTTTGAGTGAGTAGACGGCGTCTGCTACCCCAGGGCCAGGTGGACAGAACAGGGAGGGAGTTCGCATTGGCTGCGAAAACCTCACGGTGGTATTGGCTATCCTCCATGAAAGACGATCAAGGTGGTCGGACATATTTTTCGTCAAGCTGCTCTTGCCTGAATTCGACGCTGGAGGTGACTGAGGAGTCAGCTTATATCCGGGTTTGACAGTTCATCCGGAGTGGAGGTGTTCTCGAATCCTCGGCAGTAAGTCATCATTACCGAATAGGAGTGTGGATTGAGTTCTCAAGATCCAGCTGGTGTCGCTCGTGGAGAGTTATTGTTTATGACACCTTAAAGATCTAGGGTCAGGCAAGTCACAATGTTACAAATCTCCAATAGTATCCCTGAGAACCGGTTGCATCAATGAAATTTAGAGTAGATGTTTCCGCATAACATTAAGGAACTAATGTTAAAATATAAACAACTGATGGATAAACTCACATCGTCGAACGGCACGTTTCAACTTCAGAAGTGCAAAGTCGAAGCCTATTTTTTTTTAAAGTCTGGAAAATCTGGATGCATGATTATGTGCTTGATTCCAAAAAAGTAGCTTGGAGCTTTATCATCTGTCCAATTATGACCTCCAATAAGGACGGCCATTGTATGGGGTGAAACGTTTTCATAGGAAAACGGTTGACCAAATGGAACAGGGTAGCATCTAAGAGCCAGTTGTATACAGTGTGCGGCGGTCAAAACCCACGTGGGCGAAATGAGCGTTCCTCCACAAAATGGATGTGCTCCATACACTGAAGCATACACTCCAACCTAATGAAAGGAAAAATGACTTATTCTGGTTTTTATTCTCCAAATATTAAAATTTAACTTTTGAAAATATTCCCTGAAATGACATAAAAACTATTACATAGCTGTTAATGGTTTCCAAACACGAAGTTATTTCTAGATATGAAATTTTAAACATTGTCTGCCGTAAAGATGCTAATGTTAATAAGGTTTTTAACAATCAGTATTTAATATATTGCTAGGATATTATCACTTTTTTTCCTGTCTGATTAATCCAACTCGACGCTGATAATGCAAAGGAAAGTTCTTCGTTATTTTCATGCAATGTTCGAAACGATTTACTGAGTGAGTTTCTTAATGCAAAAGGGCCTGTCGAATGTTGCATGAGTCTAAGTCACCGCTTACATGCCAGGGCCAACTATTCGCTGGGGCTTCTGTCTTTGCTCCCGTGTAGCCTCCAGGTGGCTGTTGTAGTGGTGGGCGTTTTCCGCAATTCTCAGGCAGTCCATTTATTAAAATTTCTTCTTGGCCTACATGGCAAAAAGAACTGGTGCATTAACATTCAATTAAGCTAGATATTTTTCAAAACAATATACAGAATCCATGCAAAAAAATGACAAGCTTGAAGACAGATTCTTAAGTTTGATGGGAGTTCAAATGTTCATGGTACAAAATTGGTTGATACCTAGTACGGGGATCCAAAAGAAACATGTTACGACGATACCCACTGAGGATAACATTTGCAAATGCTGGTTGCGAATAAAACTTAGAAAACTTTGCGAGAGCTTGCGAGAACGTTCTTTCGCACACAATGTTTACCACCCAGTGTTATGTAGTATTTTGTTTCGGCAGTCATCTAAACTACCAATAAGATTACAACCAACCATGTAATATGTCTGACGATAAAAACTCAATGAACCAAGTTGTCTAGGGGGTGATTATTCGACAAAGGCCCACTCCAATCTCTGGTCTTCTTGACTCTGTCATGACACCGGGCTCAGGTGGGGGAGGAGGAGAGACTGCGGTAACGATGAGCGCCGCAGTTGGAAGGTTGCCAATTGACAATTACACTCAGACCTCGCAGTCAGTCCAATGTGTGTTGTTTGGAGTGGCTGACTGGTGGTCTGAGAGTAAGGCTTCGATGGCTCCTTCTTAACGTGACCTCTGGCTATCTCACGCATGAGAGATGTAAGCCTCCTCAACCCCCTGTTGTGTGAAATCCTGGTGCTCGTGTTTGGGGGGGCCAGGTCGTGTACATACTACACGTAGACGAGGTCAGCAGCAACTGCGCCCACTTCTGCATCAGACATCTGACCGGCTCGGACAGTGGTCTGATTTTTGGGGTGGGGGGAGAGAGTGAGGTCGACGGCTCAGCGCATGTTCCTCACTAGAAACAATCTGACGCGCTTGAATCTATCACGATGCGCTAAAAGCCGTGGCTTGGAAGGTTGCCAACTGACGGGATAACTCGGACCGCGTGGTCAACCCAATTTGTGTTTTGTGTGGAGTGGCTGACTGGCGGACTGAGAGTCAGGCTGCAATGGCTCCATCTTAATGTGGCCTTTACGACACTCCCACTTCGTGGGATCCGAGCCAGGTGTGGTGGCACGCCCAGGGGCGGCTCCGGCCGCGCCAGCCGCCTACGTCCTCTCCCGCCTCCGATCTTCTTGACTCTGTCATGTCACCGGGCTCAGGTGAGGGAGGAGGAGAGTGTGCGGTAGATGCAGCGCAAGTCTACTATCACTTTACACTCAATCACGCGCAAGGCACCGTCCCTGCACCACTCTTCCGTGGAGCATGCGGTGGACCTCGTTGAAATCGACGGTCGTATTCTCTCATTCTTCAAAGGAGTCAGTTTTAAGTTTTGTTAACAATAGAATCAGAAGGACCAACGTCTTGTCCTTTGCGCATACAGTGCGGCAGTTTGCAACCCAGATAAACATGAAGTGAGAACGACTGATACTGGTGTGAAAAAGTGTGGAAAACGACGTGCGATTCATAATTCTACGTCTCTAAAAACTAAAATAATTCTCAAATAATTCAGTTACATTAAACCACAAACAAGCCAAATGACTTTAAGAAGCAATGACGGCAATTAACATGTAAATCCCTAAATAAGGAGGACAATGGATTTTTTCCCCCTGGAATCATGTCTTTATTCATCTGAGCTTTCGAATACTTACTGGACTACATCATCAAGAATACGAGTGGCAAATTAACCCACAGTCATGAGGGGCAGGAGTGAATAAAATACCAATGATGCCAGTCCGGGTGTGACTGCGCAGGATAGAGTATGCCGACTGACGGACAAGGGAATTATCGTTCTGACTGCTAAAAAAGGACGATTGATCTGGGGCATCTGTGTATGGTGTTGAAACAATAAAAAAGATCCGATGTCCAAAACGGGATAGACGATGTGATTACGATTACATTACGAAGAATAGAATTTAAAATAAATAAAATAAATGCCATAAATATCTCTCCCTTCATTCAAGATAAATTGAATCTGGTAGCGCTACTGGCTTGATGGCCGACATGCGGGTCGTTATCTGCTGAAATTGCATTTCCCAGTTTGGCGTGGTAATGGTTCGGCCACCTGCGTCATCGGCATTGGCGGTGGAAAATGTGTTCGTCTGCGGCTGCCACAGTGGCTACTTAATCTGGCCAAGCTGAGTCTCATCAGCGAATATAGGTTAGGGAGGTGATTGCACTTGTTCATCGATTGGGGGCCGAAACCGTGATTTAAGCAAGTCGTGGGTCACGCGGTTGTCACCTCTCGCGAGACTTTTGACCTCAGAACCTCAGACCATTCTTGTTGAACAGGCCATATTTTGAATATGCAGTGAACGTAGGTTTATCAAAAAGAGAATTTGGGCAGATTTCAATAATTCATTTGATCCACTTGGGAAAAACTCGGCTACCAAAGAACCAAGTGTAGGTTTTAAACCGAACCTACGTAAACCTACGATTTTTCTTTTAATTGACGCTGAATTTAGACTTCTGATTTCAGTAAGATAGGAAGAAAAGTGGTAATATACTAATACGTTTTTTCCAGACAAGCAACGAATGCATGCATTTTGTTTCAAGGACAAGCCATCCATGTCTTAACGGTCTGAGCCTTGTTTCAATCTCATTGTTTGCGACACCTTATAGCCTGAGTTTCTAAATATTTATCTTTCTTGTTCGCCATCCAAGAGTACGTTCTAACACTTCCCTTGTGTGGAGTCCTCGCTCATATCTGTTCTCAACTTCTCACATATTCCAAAGTTGTACATTTTTTTACTGTCCATGAAATCTAACACAAATACGAAGCTCTTACTTAAATAACATTTGAATATTGAAGGCAGAAGTACACCCAATCCTTTATTTGCTTGGCAGTTTAAAATAATATATAAGCCTCAAGACTTATGACCATAGACTCAGAAGCTCTCTTCAAACATATTTTCATTCGGGTGCGCTAATGGCTCGATGGCCGACCGGCGGCACGTTATTTGATGAAATTGTATTACCTATTTTGGCGTGGTGATGGTTCGGCCATCTGGGTCATCGACCTTGGTGTTGGAAGAGGTGTTCGCCTGCGGACTATTCCAGGGGCTAATTACTCTGGCCAAAAGGCGTCTTATCAGCGAATATAGGTTGGGGAGGTGATTGAACTTGTTAATCGCCAGTGCTTCAAGAAACGCGCGATTCCCGTGATTGTCACCTCTCGCGAGAATTCCGGCAGCAGAATCTCAGCCGTTCTTGTTGAACAGGTTATATAAAGATAGATTTTATATCGGTCATATTTGAATATACATTGACCGTTGGTATTTCAGTAAGAGTTCAGAAGGTCTTATGCCATCAATAAATACTGCTACTTTCGTTTCCTGTGCTTTGCTCTATTGCTTGATGCCGGAAGGCGGAGAATTTTATTCCTTCGGATTTATGTAAAGTATGTGCTGGGGTAAGTTAGCAGACGGATGAAACTACCCGGTCATTGACGCTAGTGCGGGCCATACATTTTTCTGATGGCGGCATGTGTCCTGCAGCATTAAGATTGACTGCCCAGATGATAACAACCCACAACGAAACGGGATGCCAGAATATCCATGGTTCTTTATGCCCAAACCTAATAAGCAGAAGCTTACTCCAAACTTGTGCTCAATAAGGTATATCATAATCCTTAATATAGGGCCATTTCTTAGTCGCATGCAAGGTTTAGACAGGTTGATAGTGATATTTATTTCATTACACCTTGCTTTCCGAGTTGAAAATGATTTTTCGCTGAAGAATGCGAGAGAAATAGGTAAGACATGTGACATTCTGAAGTAACATTTGGTACATTGTAGTCGTTTGTGAAGCGTTCATTAATTGTATTTTTGGATTGTTTCCTTAATCCAGGTGAGCACAGAGTCTGTTGATACGCTCACAAAGTATTGCTTTTCGCAGGCTGGGTCCATGTATGCAGCTACGCCGTAGAGTATCCATGTGCCATCCGCCTTTACACAGTTTAATGCCCCTCCACTGTCGCCAGCACATGTAGTCTAAATTTGCAAATATTTTATGTTATTTAGTGCTCAAATTCTCGTTCACACCATGCGGATAAGGTTCTTACCCCAAAATCCTGCTTCATACAGACATGGTTGTATTTTCCAACCTCGAGGGTGGTGTTTTTACGCAGTGAGACATGTCTGCAATTGTTCCTGGTTTTTCCATTAGCACTTGTGGTTGGGTTTTTGGGTAGTTTATTCGGTGGATCAGGTATCAGTCCCCAGCCGGCGATAAAGCAGGTGATTCCCATTTTGATTTTAAATCCAGATTTAGATAAACATGCGAATGACACCCGTTGTGCTTTGAATGAAGACATGACGTACATACATTAGTTGAAATATATATTGGCATAATAGATGCCTGGAAATATTATCTCAAATAGTTTGTATAACGTGTACACTGCAAAACCTCTACAGCTCCACACTGGCTTTAAAGGGTCCCAGTAAATCTAAGAAGTCGAGAATTATGGACGAAGAAATAAGCTTTCTTGCACGAGTATTTATGGCTAAAATTAGTTCGATAGCGAAAGTCATATTTTTCGTCTGAAATTTTTCGTGTGGACTAGCAGTTTGGTTTACCGAACGGAACTCAAACTGGCCTTTGACACAATTTATGTAATCACCCATTTTTACAGACTAGCTTCAGTGTTTATCATACATTATATACTAAGAGTCTTATTCTGTCATTTGGTAATGTCGCAACGTCATATGCCTTTGGACTTCCATAATAATTTTTCTCCTATGCGAAGCTTTACTCAGTTATGCACTTTTAAAAAAACGTGTCGTTTCATTTTACATACTGTTTAGTACTTCAATTCATGAAATATTTAAATGCTTTCACTGCCTACTGGAAAGCAAGTTGTGCCATAAAAAAGGCTCGATAGTGCAAGCATTTAAATCTCCAATAGTATCCCTGAGAACCGGTTGCATCAATGAAATTTAGAGTAGATGTTTCCGCATAACATTAAGGAACTAATGTTAAAATATAAACAACAGATGGATAAACTCACATCGTCCAACGGCACGTTTCAACTTCAGAAGTGCAAAATCGAAGCCTATTTTTTTTGTTAAAGTCTGGAAAATCTGGATGCATGATTATGTGCTTGATTCCAAAAAAGTATCTTGGAGCTTTATCATCTGTTCAACGCACTCGCACCCGTGATGTGACTCTTGCAGACCAGGAAATATTGACGTATGGACGACTCAACGACAGGTTACCAAACGGGAGACCCATTGATTCTGCGGAATTTTCCTTACCACAGTTTACCTTTTATTCCTTGTTTCCTGAAAGCGACATATTTCGCCCGTCATCCTCCTACTTTGCCTCCTCTGACTACCTTATCTTAAACGCTGCCTTCTCCCCTTCTCAAAATTTGTACCCTCCTCGTCCAGCAAAAAGAAAACAACCAGCCAATGAGTTCATTTAGCAAAGGTCTCCTTCACAGACCTCATCTCATGCTCTGACATTCTAAAATCCCAGGCTTCATTTCTGCCAAAGTCCTTGTTGCACGTCTGGAAGATTCCGAGACCGAAAATATCCCAACCCAGACTCCCCCTCTCTCCTCCATCTTCCCTTGTTCTGCCCCAGACCCACCTGCTAAATCCTGCGTGCCACCACCGCTTGATGCTTCTTCACCCCTTCCACTCAAAACCCTCTCTCCTCCGCTATCCAACGTCAAGTGAGTTGCCCACTCTCAAGCTCTTCTTGCCTAAATGGTTTGTTCCTACATAGGAACATCTCTTAGTGCCTTTTTATTGTGAGCAAATTCTTTACTTCCTTCTCTGCTGCCCAGCCGTGGGCAGCCAGTTCTGCCCCGGAGACGACGCTTCGTGCCGGCCGTGGGTATGTGCATTCTCGAACGTCCTCACTTTGCTGTGTTTTTGCCTCATGTTCTAATTAAGACCTCCTGTGCATCCACCGTGTATACCTGTTCAAAGTGTACAGTGACGTACTCGCTGGCTACAAACATACTTCCCATGGCAGTATAATTTTATACGATAGTGGCAAGTGCTACGCAACAACACACGCGTTTACTTTTTTCTGTATATACCTCACTACATAAGGCCTATGACGTACTGATAATCGGCAACAACTGTGAAACAGCTGTCTGTGTCTTGCCTGTTGCACCCTTTGCAAACTCCATATGCATTCCATCTGGCACCTATCTTATAACGCAACATGCTTCATCGCCATTAGCAAGTTTTTGGGCGGACAGAATTGGACTGAGTAAGATCCTAACCACACAATTAGGGGTAACGCGCTTACTTGACTTCTATAGATGTATAAAACATTTCCGGATCATCTGACTCCATGTCCTTCACATCATAATTTCAGAAATTATTTCCTTGATTATTCTCTGAAGTCCATACACCTTTAACCGCCTAGAGCACGCTGGGAGACCCACTGAGGAGCTGAACCCCTCGGTGCTGCGTAATGCAGTAGCAGAAACATCGGCGAAACATTTGTCTGGATTTTTAGCTAGTGCATATGTCGGGAGTACGGTATACCATAATTACCATATGTATAGGTATATACAGCTATCTACTGTATGGTAGATAGGCGCTGACCAATCGGTTACAGGACTCAATCGTCTTATTGTGCCTTGGGACTCACTCTCGAGTGATTCCAGTATCCGATCGGTGGGTGACTATCTATCATTACTTATATTCCTGATATAGCTAAAAGAAGTAAATATGTGACAGTTCGGACATAAATGAGTATAAATTATGATAGTGGGATCCACAATTATTGTCCTAAATTTTCAAAAGTAGACGGGCGTCGATTGATGGAGGTTAAGTACCGTAATATGGCGCAGACTTTTCATAGGAGATGACAGTCATGTTAATAAAGCGTCTATTATACAAGTTTTTCTGAAAAGTGAAAACTACAGGAAGGGTGGGTGGTGGATTAATTAATCAACTTTAACGCTCATTGCCCGTATATGTACAGGCCGAGGGGAAGAGGGTAAATGCTGTCAGTTGGTGACTCCCTCGGAAGTCAGTGTTTCAACGTGAACGACCATCATCCGCATCAACTTTGACGTTACTTGCCGTCCGGGACTGCTAGTTCTGTTTGCGTCCTTCCGGCGGAATTTCTCCTTGTCTGACGGGGTAGTGGTTGGTGCAGCAATATTAATGATTGCGACAGACAGAACAATCGGCAGTGGTCTACAGCATTCCATGCCAAATTTGGAGTACGATGTAATTTGGTGAAATGGGTAAACGACTTGGCACAACATTACATGAACACCAGCAAGAAAACATCCACAAATATAAGCTGGCTGTGGTCTATTGTCACGTACAACAGCAGACCCACAGTTGTGGCTTTGGAAATCGAGGGTTGTCGGCCAACCCATTGATAAGAGGACCAGACCGATGCCTGAAAGTTGGTCCTTGACAGGCACCATTAACCTGAATCCTCATACCATGCACTTGCACGAGACTCGAAATAGTTCAGACAAGGCCAATAGGACGTTCGAGCAAAATAACGCGTGGGATGCCAGGAAAGGAGAAGAGGAACCGGCCGGAGGTTATGTGACCAAAATACAACCCAATCACTCCGACTCGATCAGGTGACTTAAATCCATCAAGCGAGCACCAACAAATGATCAGCTCGTTGGCTGACGGGAGGCAGGCCAGCAAGCATGCTGATTTATCAATAATGAACGACGGTCGATAAGGAAACAAAGATCACACGAGCCCAATAACGGTCGATCCGGGAGAGGTTGACACTAATCGGCAGGAAATGAGTATATCGAAGGTCGTACGTCACGCATGGATATAATATGAGGCAAGTGTCAATGCTGAAGCATGAAGAACCAATGCTGCTGGAAGTGATAGAACTTTCGAAACATGAACCTAAAAATATTTTGGACATTGAACTCCTCTCACCTCCTTCCTTTTCTTTGAGGTTTGATGAACAAGATAATATATCTGTGTTTGAATTCAACTACGTCCTTTACGTCCTTTTATGCTGAAGCAGGACGAACCAATGCTTTATTATGATGGTGGAAGCGATAGAGCGTTCAAACAAGAGAATATATATCTATGTTTGAAGTCAACTAGGTTCACTACGGATAAGAAGAAAAGTCCAATGCCAATGCCAATGTCCGAGTGGCATTGGCGGAATAGTAAAAGTTGGAGCGTCATCAGTGAGCTTCGCACCAGAGAACATATATTTCTATTTTTAACGGTGTAGGAGCGTTTCTGGTGGGCTGCCTAAGCATCGTGTCTGCAGAGATAACTCTACGATTCATACAGCCAACCGAATCACTCCAAGAGGCATCGCCTACATATCCTAGGTTCAAAATGGATCGGATGATGAGAATTTTAAGTAGGCTAGGTAGACACGGAGGTGAATGGGAGTTGGGGTAAAAAGGGTCCATATGTGTTGAAAGTAAGCATTTTAGACCGTGGCACACACATGAACAGCTGAGTAGAATGAAATCAGGAAAAATTGTGCTTGGCATACAAATGCCCTCAATGCAATGCATCCGCTCTATGTGAACCAGTTTCTCAAATGCCAATTCCACAATATTTAAAGAAGGCAAGAGAGATAGCAGTTGCTTTGACTAGGATAAAACAGGATGACAGAGTCTCCGCAAATGAGAAACCATAAGCTTTTTATTTTTTTTAAAAA
>WEDG01012182.1:0-60150 GCA_017591395.1 Schistocephalus solidus | reverse complement strand
ACATGATAGTTCGACTGTCGATTTTCGACGAGGTCCACCTGCATGCTCCGAGCGTGGTGCAGGACGGTGATCGCGCGTGAATTACTTTTTTGCGATAGTAGCCTTGCGCTGCAGCTACCGCACTCTCTATTCTCCTCCAACTGAGCCCGGTGTCAAGACAGAGTAAAGAAGACTGAGATGGGAGAGGGCATAAGTGCGGTTACGGCCGGAGCCGCCCTGGTGTACCACCACTCTGCCTCGAATCCACGGAGTGGGAGTGCTATAGCCACATTAAGAAGGAGCCATTGCAGCCTGACTCAGTCAACGCCAGCCACCTACACAAACACACATTGGGCTGACCACGCGGTCCAGTTATCCCGTCAGCTGCAAACCTTCCAAGCCACGGCTTTAGCACACCGTGATAGTTTCAAGCGCGCAGATCATTTATAGTAAGCAAAGCACTGAGCTGTCGACTCACTTTCCCCCACCCCCACAATCAGACCACCATCCGAAAGCCAGTCAGCTGTCTTCGCACAACGACACAGCCCTAACGCCCACGCCAGAAGGATATCGAGACCACGCCGAGACATTCTCGACTGTAAGCCAACCTGCACCACAGCACTCTACGGCAAATGGCGTGGTGCACTGATATGGAGCCTTCCCAAGGGTTCCTAGGCGTTTTATATCAAAAGTACGCGGGCGCATAAAATCGCATTGGTATGAACCTTCGATGACGCTTTAGCGGCATGCTTTACCGACAATTTGTCTAACGCCAACTTTCAACAAACGCGTTAATGTCCGAGCAATAAATGCATTGAAGGCGCGATGACTTTAACGCCAAGGGCGGCAATGGTTCACAACACCGTACGTCAGTTAACCGACCAAATGCGACAGGTTGAGGAGAAATCGACTGGGGAATCCATTGAAGTGGATGAAGGCGGTAAAAAGGCAGCAGAGCGGAAGGTGTACTTATCAGCCAAACCGCATCGAGGCGAGAACAACGAACCTCTAACAACAATACCGTTCTCTCAAGAACCTAATGAAAACACCTCACCAACAATACGTCCTCAAAGCTCGAAAACGATTTTAACAATGGCGCTGGAAACCGAACGACAATCTTTCAATACTCCAAAACCTAAACATTTAGCGCAACGGCGACTTCCATACCAATAACATTTCTAAAGACATCAGACATATAACCACTCTAAGTAAAGAAAAGGTTTAAAACAACTTTGATTGCGAAATTACAAATTTCACAGAAAAAAGCAAAAAAAAAACAGTTTTCAAGGCGACTCCCAGACATAATAACAGCGGTGGCACAATGACGAAGTCGACAGATAAAAATTCCATCTTAAATCAAACACGAAGACTGAATTTAATTTGGATAGGAGAAGCTGTAATCCATTATTGAGTTAAATTGAATAAAATCTCTGGTACTAAATTGGCGGTATTTCAACTATCGTTTTCCGACGACCAACCTAAGCCCCACAACGTAATGAATAAAGGTGACTTGCGTGTGAATAAATTACAGTGAGAGTGTACCTTTCCACAAATCTCCCCACTGGACCGGTGTCAAAAATAGTTTCAAAGAAGAGATGGAAGAACACAAACTTTTGGCACTATGTTTAATAAAAGATCACCAAAACACGGGAGGGCCGCTCAGGATCGATGAGAGTTCACATTAAGAACCTAAAAGCCCTCAAAGACAACCAATTACGTGCGAACCAAACGCCACGTTAATAGCTGACTTCGCAGTTCGAGTTATCTACAACACCTTCACAACTGCCTTCACCCTGGAACTCACTGCTGCCCTATCATCAATGCTTCTGGCCTTGACAGCAAAACCTTTAGAGAGTGAACTCTCTAGATAAGATATCTCACCCTTTCATCTAAACCAACAAAATTGCTACGCCAAATTAGAAGCTGGCTCAATTCGATCCCATTTGTGGATCAAACACCATAAACCGGTTCCTCATTGAATAATAGTACAGATTAAGCGCCCCTGCATTAAGAAGAGGAAGATTATAAAATTACCAGACCTCACATATCAAGAAAGACACCATACATAATCCAAAAAATGAACTAAGATGGCAAATCAGATTAATCTAAGTTTTACATCATATTCACGCCAGGCAAAAAATTCAAAGCATCTGAAAGGACTCACAGAACAAGAAGGATTTTATTCCTTTCAAATAATCAATGTCCTTGTAAAGTAAACCAATTTCATAAATAACACGCCTACCAAAACTAGCCTATTGAGATCCAATTTAAGTAAATATAGATCTTCTTTTTTTACATTGTGAAATAGGACAGCACGCACAGATGAATTCAGCAATTAGAATGGTGTTTAAGAATGAAACAAAAGGAAATAGCATCTAATTTCTGCCTTAACCGAAACGACTTTAACCATTATGTATTCAGCAGTCATCATTGTCATAAAACTGAAATTAAATAAATTAGACAGTTAACGATGTTGACATTTCCAAGAATCTCCTCGCAGAAAATTCGTTTATTAACAGGTTACTTCAATAACCCCATAATCTTATAACAAATGGATTCAGGTACAGAACGGCACAAATACGGCTCGACTACATATTTGGAAACGGAAACATATTATTGAACAACGAAACAATGTTCAGAAGAACAAAAAAGCACACACCACATTACCCCTAGAGGTAGTCTATTGAATGGAAACCGGACTTAAATATATGAAATAATCAAAAGTGGATCTGAAAAATAATTTCATTCTTTCATATAATACAGGTTTTTCTCGTTTCCGTCAAAAAGGGTCTTCTTAGCTTTCCGAGCAAAACTGGCTGATATCGATCGCATTCCTCCCTCTATCCACAAAGCACATCACGCGCATCAGTGGCCTTCTCCGTGTGTTATAATAGGGGAAAATGTATATGCCAGGGACAGGTCACCCTTGACAGCCAAATTTCAACGTTTCTACGCAGTGAACATACGACCGCTCCAATTTTAACAACAATAAATGATGCAAAATGTGCGTTATCTAATTTCGACCATCATGTCGCAAAACCGAAACTCTGAGAGCCACTAGAAAAGCTCTAAGAGGTTTGAGAGCTCAAACGTGGCATAAATAATCGTCATCGTCAGCAATCGCTTGTCAAAATGGAAAGTGCATTTCGCCTTGCTTAATACTTTTATGATACTATGTCCATCTTAAATTCTGGTTGAAAATCATCATAACAGACTTCTTTGTGTTTATGTACAACAAGCCTTCAGATTTTTGCGAAAGAGTTTGGCCGCAACTGTGCTTTTATTCTCGTCAATTGCATACCTCGGCAGGATTTTTTCAATTAAACAATTCAATTTTATACGTAGTTACCCAAAAAACTGTGTTTGAAATACAAGATAAGCACATTATCGGGCGTCCATTATTTAAACCTTTAAAAATGGAAATTGCATTTGACTTTTGGCTAAAAGATTTTATTATTTAAGTACTGCTTAATACACACTATTAGTAACTGCCTACGTCGTCCCTTTCGACTTATTTCAATCAATGTTAACGATTACCGCTGTCAGACTTAGTGAGCAAACCCTACCTATTTTCACATCCACGTGGATCTTTGACTGCGATTGGTTTAGAAAAAATGGAGAATATGGCAACTGTTTTAGTAATGGTAGAATGATATTCCGCTAGCAAAATATCTAACTTGGAGTGCGGTGAAGGACAACAGATATCTTCTTTAACGCAGTTTTATTTTCAAGCAATTTTTTGTTGGCAGGAATCCATACAAATATCTAAGAATAAGAGCCTTTTTACAAAAAACATGAATGTGCAGACATTTTGCAAATAATTGCCAAATTTCCTTATAACGAGGTTTGCGTGAATCAGAAGAAACATTTAAAATGAAATAACCAAATAAAAGGGCCCCTCTTGTTAGATGGCATGGTATGTATTATGCTGTCCCTCTTGTTTCCTGTTGTAGAACTTACGATTTAACCATTGGCTATCAATCATTGTGACGCTTCGAACTTAATTATGCAAAGGGTCGTGGGGCTCCTATTTTATTATTAAATTATAAGTCCCTTTGTCTTCATCGTTTTATTTATTAGTAAACTATCCTACTGCATTTATTAAGATCAAAATAAATTAGGCACTCCGTTTTTTTGCTTCATTAATGCTGCAGAAAGATATGCCACGTAAAATTCCTTATTTCACTGTACCTGATCACCTACAGCACATCCTGATCTCAACGTTTTAGGATTGATTGTTAGAGCTACGATATACTTTGTGGATCATATTTGGCATAAAATAAATCATATACAAATTTTAAAAAAACAAAGGTTCTTGGCTTTGCTTGTCTTCTGAATTAGAAGCTTTTTTTCTATAGGTTCGCCTTTCAGATAGAAGTGATAAAAGAGGTAATTCAAAATATCCAATTGATTAGCCTTCAAGTACCATTCATTAAGTCTGGGCGGAAAAATGAATTTTGGTCCAGGGTGAGGAAAAAGGTAACGTCAGAGCTGCATAGGGAAAATTTGCAAAACCTCTTAGATGTGCGTGACTGTCGATCACGCTCTGGTCGATGAACAAGGCTCAATATACAACAAAGACGCTTACTTAACGATATCTGTTCTTGCAGATCCTAACATTCTAAATTGCTGTATCTTGTTAACACATTGAGCATTTGTTCAAGCACATTTGCAAACAAAATGTTAGTGTGACATCTACCGCGTGAAACACTCTACCAAGGAACAGTATGAGAAAGATTTTAAGAACTGGTTTTACACTGACCTGATTAGGATACTCATTACTAGTTAGCAATATGATCTGCTGAAACTTCAGCAAGTAACTTCTTTTACGGGACATGGATTTAAGGCCTGAAATATGGTGCAAGTAAGAAGAGATTACTTGTATTTGCCTGCAAAGGGGATTATAATCCATCATATTTCCAATATATGGATTTTTGCGTTCGTGGTTATTCGGCTGCCTACACAATTCTATTGAGTAGCAAATGAAGTAGTGTACGTCGTTCGATTCAGGGGATTTGTTTGCGGCCATTGCTGAAATATAATCAGAAACGTATTCATATAAATATTTCATACAGCGTTTTTGGCAAATTCTATATTAATTGGAACATTTCAGTGCCATGAAAAGTGCATGGATGATTCGATAGTGAACTACAGATATTCAGTAAAAACGTACTGATTTTAGATTAGAAAGCAAGGTTAAATTTACATTGGCATATATTTCTAAAATAAATGATTTTTAATTTTCAAAAATAAATTCTGAATTTGAAATTGTCAAGGTATTTGAAACAAGGACATAAATTATGCAATCTAAGGAGAGCACTTAAATTCCTTTGATTTTTTCTGTCAACTTTAATGAGGCTGGTTTTGCGTACTCAACTAATATGTCCACCCAAGTAATTTATTTCTCGCAGAGCCACTATTTCAGGTCACTTACTGGGAACACTTTTTCTTTCATTATTTACTACTTGCCTTACAGTTTTTTACTTTCTATTCAATGCAAGTTTTTCAAACTGCAATCACATTCAAACCTTCTTGTTATCGAAATATACTCACATTATAAGTTTGACCTTCTTTTTTCAAAGATGACTTCGAAATAAAAACAGATATTTTTCCCCATTAAATGAGCACAAAATTTAAATATATTATATGAATATAAATCACGATTTTTCTTAATATGAGTCTCTGAGAAGAATTATAAATAAACATAGAAATTGGATTGAAGTACTTGAAATTCTTTGAAAGACAGCCCGTTTCCGTTATGCCCAGTTGCTTGATTCGAAGATGAGCATGCATTCAGCACGGGAATCGCCCACAATCATTCAGTAAGGATGCGACATTTTGACAGATCACATACACTCCTTTATTTTCCAATCGAATTTATTGCTTTTAAAATAAAGAAAGACTGCATTTTCCCTAATTGCATTCAAAAAATATACAGTTTTTCTCCAAAGGTGGTATATTGCACTTGAAGTATAGAGCATAAGCTATATGATCAACTGTACTGCGGTAAGAGCGATATAACAGGCAAATAGAGAAATTCAAACGCCATCATGCTGAGCTGTCTGTCTATTTGCTAACTTCAATTCAACTAGTTTTATTAATCACGGACAATTTAATAGCTCTATCCACTGATCATATTTTATCCTCAAAAATTAAGTAATTTTTCAGTTGTCTGTCTGAAATGTACGTCAGCATTTAACATCATTACTGTATATGATACTTATATTGCAGGAGTCAGGAAACATCAGAATAAGGAGCATATGTGTGTCTGTAAAGAGGTCATGAGGATCGATGATAACGAAGGTTCCCTCGCTGAATGATATTCATGTAGGAAGAGTCTGAGAAACTGGTGACCTCAGGCTTGTGTGACGTGCGCCGGATTTATGCAAGCATCGTCAATATTTACACAATTTTATTTCAAATGAAAAGATGCAGCCAAGATGGCGTATTTGAGTCGAAAATAAATTAAATAAAAAAGAGTACTATGCGGCTTTCTTGTCTATGCAAAAAAATCCCACATTAAAAGATCAGTTACCTTCAGGAATTCATAGATAGGCTAAATAAACTCAAAAGGCAGACGTGGGAAAAGATAGTTTATTTTGTCAGTTAGTAAACCTCAATTAAATTAAACACTTGTTACGTTCTAAAACGCACGGACTAATTTGATCTTACTGGCAAAACTAAAAAACAAGCTTAATATATTTTCTTGAAATAAAACAAATGTTTTTTAAGATTATCAATAGGAATCCGGATGATTCCAAAAATTCCTTTTTATGAAATTAGGAGAAATACTTTCATTTTCTAAAAATTCTTCCAGCAAAAGTTGCAGAGGAGAATTTGTCGTTGTGTATAAGAGGTAAAGTAATATAATATTGCGCACAACAATAGGAGACTGTATTTTGAATATGCTTGCTAGAACGTACTTTAGAATTTATATGGCCTTCACAATTATAAAAATCTGGAAGGAACGTAATATGCCACCCCTCATTTGGAAATCAACCAAGAAGCTGTTTGAAGTTCTTCTATTAAAAATAGCGTTTCTGAACACACTTGCGCAAAATTGTAAGCTTAGGCAGCTGAATGTCTGTGCTTTGACCAAATCTGTAAAAATTTCCTTTGTGAAAATGCAATCAAAGATTTTTAATGGTAGGCTCCCAACACATTATGCGCGCAATGTGCAGACATTTTCAAGACCGCATGATCTCCATGGTCATTGGATAGTATATTGAAAAATACAATTACATTATGCAGTTGGGAATACTTGCTGGGCGTTGCTCTCAATCGACATCGTTGCGTCCTAGAAAAAACATTGACCCTGGTAAAGCAAGCGTAGACTGGGAAATGTAATGAATCCAAATATTGTTTCGATTGCTGTTTGAATTATTGCGGGGGCAAACTGTACATGATCGTGCTCAAGATAGGCGATCGATTGCGCACGGACGCTCTGTAGGCTTAACCATGATGCTCCATGTTTTATGCAGCAGTTAGTACTTCTGACTTCAAAATGTACCTTGCATACCATAAAATTTTCAAAATAACTATTTTCTTTTACGACCGAATGCCTAGAAACACTGTAATTTTACACCAGGTTTGCTTACCATTTCAAATCGGAGAGATAATATTATCACTTATTTTTCACAAAGGGCCTAAAGGGATATAATTTTTAGATACATGACTGTCTACCTGGTGCATAGCCGAGGAATCCATTAACAGTATGATTGTTAAGCTTTAAAACCGAAGGCAATCCGATTGTTAAATTAATTGACAGATGAAGTACATGATCACACAATGACTTCAGGACAAAACTCAGATGCCCGGCGCACTCGCCGATAATTCAAGGTATTAGTATTTCTCGGGTTAAATTACAAAACGCATCTGCTAACTTCACATATACTGACAAACAGATTATCGACACAAATTAGTGATTCTTTTTTACCTTTCGCTCCGTTAGGTAAGACATAGATCCGGTTCAAGATCTCAATACCTTCCATATTTTGTTTTTATGTCTTTATTTGGCGCCTCTACCAAAATGCTGACCACCACGCCATTTCCGGTGAAAATGTCAGAAATGAGATATCAATTAATTTAGGTGGATCTTATTTATGTCCGAGATTTTTACCAGTGAGACTAATTACTATGAACTCGCAGTGTCCTGTTTACAGCTTGCACATTATCTGGGTCATGACAGGCGTACTGAAAGGCACAAATCATACGTCAGGACTTGAACACATACATGCTGGTCTGCTTTCTATGTTAGAAATTTAACTTAGAGCCTACTGATATGGTTGCCAATGCAGGGAAAGGTTATGTGTGGTCTTGGGAAACTTTGCTCATAATTCGAGGAGAGCGCATTTGATGACTAGCACTGTTGATGCACTTAAATCAGGAAGATCAACCAGGACGAACAACTGGCATTCTAATTAGGTAAAGTTGCTGCTCACGGATCGATAGAAGTGCAGTTAAAAATTGTGCTGTTTGTGATGGGTAATCGAATACAGTAGACAATAGAATTGCCCTAATCTGACAGAAATGTGCTGGTAACGCAATTTGGTGTCACGTTTACTCCTGCAGCTTAAAGAATAAATTAAAGTTTAGGCTATCGTTTGTAGGTTTACTTAATATTTCATTGTAAAGTGCAACTTAAAGGTGCTTACCTCTTTGTTGCTTAATATGTATTACGCAGAGGCATTAAGTGCTGGCGTACATGTCAGAAAGACAAACTGGGAAATAACTTAATTTTCAGGATAGAAATAGGATCAGTGGATAACGCTTTTTAATTTGCCGTGATTAATGAAACCATATGAAGTGACGGTTGCAAAGAGACAGACAGCTGAGCTTGATGACATTCGAATTACTCTAATTGCCTGTAATATCACTCTCAGCACATAACGGTTGATCGAATCGCGTACGCTCTATACTTCAAAATCAAATTATTCTGTGCAACCATATCAGAAGGCTCTAAGTTAAAATTTCTAAGATAGAAAGCAGACCAGCATGTATGTATTCAAGTCATGACGTATGAATTGTGCCTTTCAGTACGCCTGTCATGACCCAGATAATGTGCAAGCTGTAAACAGGACACTTCATTAGTCGATTAATTTGACTAATGGACTGACTTCGTTTTAAAAGCTAAATGACGATGCTGTTTATGCATTCATCGGCTTTGCACCAGGTACACAGTTTTGTGTCTTCAAAAATCATATCTTTTTTGTACCTGTGTGAAAAATAAGTGATAATATTCTCTCTCCGATTTGAAATGGTAAGCAAACCTGGTGTAAAATTACAGTGTTTCTAGGCATTCGGTCGTAAAAAAAAATAGTTATTATGAAAATCTTATGGTATGCAAGGTACATTTCGAAGTCAGAAGTACTAACTGCTGCATAAAACATGGAGCATCATGGTTAAGCCTACAGAGCGTCCGTGCGCAATCGATCGCCTATCTTGAGCACGATCATGTACAGTTTACCCCCGCAATAATTCAAACAGCAACCGAAACAAAATTTGGATTCATTACATTTCCCAGTCTACGCTTGCTTTACCAGGGTCAATGTTTTTTCTAGGACGCAACAATGTTGATTGAGAGTAACGCCTAGAAAGTATTCCCCAACTGCTAAATTTAATTGTATTTTTCAAATATACGATCCAATGGCCATGGAGAACATGCGGTCTTGAAAATGTCTGCATATTGTGCGCATAATGTGTTGGGAGCCTGCCATTAAAAATCTTTGATTCCATTTTCACAAAGGAAATATTTTAGCAGATTTGGTCAAAGCACAGACATTGAGCTGCCTAAGCTTACAATTTTGCGCAAGTGTGTTCAGAAACGCTATTTTTAATAGAAGATTTTCAAACAGCTTCTTGGTTGATTTACAAATTAGGGTTGCATATTACGTTCTTACCAGATTTTTATAATTGTGAAGGCCATATAAATTCTAAAGTACGTTCTATCAAGCATATTCAAATTACAGTCTCCTATGGTTGTGCGCAATATTATATTACTTTACCTCTTTAACACAAAGAGAGATTCTTCTCTGCAAATCTTACTATAAAGAATATTTAGAACATGACAGTATTTCTCCTTATTTCTAAAAAAGGAAAATTTTAGAAGAAACCGGTTTTGGTTCTACAAATTTTGCCTTCTTAAATTTTCAACCTAGCACATTTTAGCTCAAATATTTATTGTATTTCCAATCAGCTAACATTTTCAGTTGTCAGGAGAGACTCATTTTCTGTATGGTTTTTAAAAACAAAAAAAGTATTTTTCTGTATTTTAACATCCAAAATACTTATTCTGCGAAAATTTGTGCACGCAATTTTTGAAGAGAATTATACTCTGAAGTGGAAATATATGTATGAATTATATGGCAAAAAATCCGTCTTTGATTTTATCTGGCAGCTTGGATGACTATATGTGCCCCCTGTTTTTATCAAAAGTATGAACCTGACGTTCAGACGTTCACCAGATACCTCTTACGAAGTAACTTATTTGTTTGCCGATGCAAAAGCATTACCTTTAAATACATTGTTGATTTAGTATGATATTTATTAATTAAAATGTTCAGAAATTGTGCTTATCGCAATCATTTTTTGCAGGACATAACTGTAGTTTTTTAATTGACTTTGGCTAAGAGCCCGAGAGATCAACTAGAGTTTTGGATATGGTCATATATCAAGACTAATCCTTGCTCTGCAGAACGGGAAAACCTATATTATTCCCTAATTTACCGCATTTACAGCACACGCGATAAATAAAAACCAGAATAAGCTTTTTTTGATTATGTGCTCAGTTCAACAAAGCGTGTAGTATTCACTCGAATTCAAGCGTTACCCAGCCTTCCCGTGTGTTTTTGTTAGATTTTACTTTTCAAATTTCCAGCTTTTTAAGAGTCTCAAAAAATAAATCATTTACTTAAATCAACCATTCAGAATTAGGCTGCATACGATTTGTGCTACATTTTGCTCCATATTTGTATCAAAACTGATCATCCGACAGCGTAACAAACGCTATAAATTAAGTAAAATACAGAAAAATATTTCAACTGCTGGACTGAGCTTATAAGACTTCATTTCAACTGATCTAATTCAAGTTTGAGATATGGTTCGTGGCAGCTAAACATTTTGGCATTTCCAAATTCTTGGCCACCGTCAGGAAGACTTACCCAATTCAACGTTTGCGGGTGGGGTGGGGTGAGTGGGGGTGCGGGTGGGTGGGTTTGTTCTTTGAAGAAGACCATTGGGGATGTATTTCTGCACGAGTGGTTTCAGACATGTAAAATAGCACTGCAAACTTTTGAATACATCAGGCGGTAAACATGAGCCTTTACACAGCAAGAAATAGTGCTTGGCCTTCTTGATAAAAGGTATGTCTTTTTTATTTTAGTAACAACCCGCTTACATTCCCAAATAGTTCCAATTTCCCACGTTATAAGTAACTTAAATGCCTTTGTAATTTAGATTTCATTTTACTGTGTTACCTTTTATTCCCATGTATAAACGTCTCCAATATTATTCTTAATCACTATTTTCTACTCAGCTTATAATGTTATCCTTCAAGACACAGGAGCATATAACGCTTCAAGGGCATCAGTGACCGTTTGTCCATTTGATCTGTTCATCCTGAAGACTTTAATATGGATCACAAGTTACTCGTTTGTTTTCGATGTTGTAAATAGGTACTATATATATAGTTGAGCTGGAGCGCAGAGGTTTGCAGATTAAAGGAAAACAATTTCTGAAAATAAATAGACAAATATCTTAAATTATGATTTGTCCTGTTGCTGTAATATTTGTCTATTTGAGGTCTTGCTTTGGTTCCAGGTCTGCCAACCTATCCGATTAATCTTAATTGATGCCTTTCTGTCGAATAACGCAATCTTAAATATCATTCCATTAAACGTATAAGCGTAGTTTATTTAGCAAACAGGGTTTTTAACATTTTTCATCAATATCATCGTGTTTTTATGGATACATCTAGCAGGAAAATTGTTGTGTGTTAACATTAGCCACTCGATAACACTAAAATACTAATTTTAAGATGAAGTTTCATCTAAAATTGGTCTATGATACTATCTTATCAAGAGAACATAAAATAAAAAAACCTTGATGTATGGCAAAATTAAAACCAGAGCCTTAAGAAATACAATACGCTACTAATATAAGTATAATGGTTTTGTTGATTCGCTGTATTACAATTTTGTATAACAAAATATAATCATCAAAGAGCTCTTCTCATTGGCACTCAAGAGATCGTTATTTAGCGTTGTCTAATCTTGTTCACCGAAATAGCAGAATTTTATATTGCACCTAAAGTTAGTGCGCATATTTAACGGCTAAGCGAAATACATTTGCTCTTTAGTATTCTATGCAATTTAATTTCCATTACTTGCTCAATTTTATGATCAGTTCTATTACAAAAAAAGTATTCCCTTGAGAACTGTTTAGTTACTTTGCTATTTAAGTGATGTTTTTTGCATGTCGAGATCCACGAAATTTGTTTACTGCTGAAAGTGACAGGATAATATATGTAGAACGCATGCTTTATTTTGAAAATAAACAAGCGTTTAAAAGGATTCTTTGGTGACGCTCTTCAGATATTTTTACCAGCGTGTATTAAGTGTTGTGTTATTTTAAATGCCGTTTGAAAGCAAAAGTATTCTTTTGAGACCACGGCCATACTGAATTGCTACTCAGCCTAGCAAACTGCGATAGTGGCTATTTAAATATGGAAACCATCTTCATCTGCTAAGATACATGACCTGATCAGAATTACTATGCGATTCTTTTTCTGTGTATGCATTCTTGCATAGGCAAAGCAGAGGAATATTGTGAGAAACCCGATTACGATGTGTGTATTGTGGACGGTGAGTGGGAGTCACAATATGTGGTCACATACAGCAATGGCAAACATATCTGCAGAAGCAAAAATTATGAATTAATGGTTTACGTTGAAAAGCCCGTATGTCAGTCTGTAATTTGCATGATATTTTTAGTATCCAAATACTTGCTTAATGTAGACTGCCACAGTTCCCTTTCTCTGTTACGCTTTATTTGCAAATTTGTGTATTTTGTTATTGTTGATCATTCTAAAACTTCAATATCACTGGCAAACTCCCAAAAGATTTTGCAGTTTTACGATACGCTCTAATGTAGACAATTCAGTTATCCTGCCTTATCTGATGTCGCAGGTTTTCATACAGAGCAGAGAGAGAGAGAGAAATATATCATTTGGGAAGCACTAACACTTGAAATGTTCTTCCGTAAAGCGTGCACAATATGCCGTTAGGGCATATGCTACTCATTCACAAATCAAGAAAACCATATGCACACAAACATGGTCAAAGGACCTCTATTAGTTCTTTTAAGTCATACCTTTTCCAAAGACCGTTTGAAATAATGAATAGAATTAAAAAATTCTTAACTGAAAATGGCATTATTGGATTTACCGTAATATTATTATCAAAATGATTGTAGGCACAAATAGGCATTCGTGTTTTTCCAGTTTTAAATATATGTATGCTGCCTACTTTACGGTACGTCTTTGACTTACCAGAAATACGTTGATGCTAGGTGATATGAATCCTGTCAGTTACGTAGAATATAGCTTATTACTATGTCTAAAATTCACCACAGAGTCATACACAAGGAGCTTTTCATTGTATCTGCTCCCATTTAACAAGGCTCCAATTCTTTGCTTGAAGTTATGATGCTGCTGCATTGATATACTTGGCTCTGAAATTCAGTTCACTTAAATCTCTAGACAAACCGTCTAGGGCCAGTGTAAATATCATAAGCCACTAAACTTTTGAAGCTTCCCACCCGTGTAAAATTAAATTGGAAACTAAATATGTGTTTGCAAAATAAAAAACACTAGAGAATTTCAAACTCTAATATTTTCCTACAGTTCCCTACGTGAGCAGAATATTCGGCGAATTTAATTTATTTATGCTTAAAACCGTCGGGCGTTGTACCGACCGGTCTATGGTTTAAACTAACCAGCGGCTTTGACAAAACAGTAGTTTGCAGGTGATAATGATTTTTCTATTTTCTGTTAGAAAATACAACATGTTTTTAATTTAACTTTTTTGTTCGTAACAACGTTTGCATAGTACCATTGGGACTGATCAGTTCATACATTGTGAGGGGTAATGCAAATAATCATTTCGATGTTTTAATGGTGTCATTGAGGACACTTTCCATTGTTTTGTTTATTTATATTGCATATTATTTTTCATGCTCCATTAAAAATAACTTTCTGTTTTTTTTTGCAAATTTGTGATCAAACTTATTATTTTATATAACAGTTCAATTGTAAGTTAATAAATAAAAATGATTCTATTGTCTTGACATTCTTCCAATTTCAAGATTTACGCATTAATGAGCCCTTTTGATCCGGGTATGTTCTAATGTTGCAGTAAACCGAAACCCTTGCTATCATGTTATCGCCTGTCGCTTAGAAAACACGATCTTTGTTGTATTATGCTACAAGACTATAAATACGGAGGTCAATGCTAATTTCAAAGATATGGCAGCCTAAGTACATGTTTTGTGATAAAAAGTTGCTTTTGATTTGAATAATAATTAATTGCGGGTGAAAATGTGCATATAGTGACGCAACTAAATAATTTTCGATGCCATTAATTGTGAACACAAATTGTCTGCGTTTTGTTTCAAAAGCCGAATAACATGAAAAAGATACGTTTGCCTTTAGTCTGTAAAGGACTTCAAAGTGTGGCTGTTGCGTCCGATATAATCAGAAGAAAGCAATCATAAAATCTTTAATCCCTCCAGGATATGCATATTAATTTAGTTAAAGAAAGAGCGCTACGCTTTATTTTGAAAGTAAAATTCCAAAACTTTCAGCAAAAAAGGTCTTCCATTCACTCACGAAGAATCGTTCTTGAATGCGTCTCAAAATATCGATCAATTTGAACTTCCTTCAAAATGGTGCCAGCGTCATGCGCTGATGACCTCATTTATGTTGTTCGAATAAGCAAATAGGGCTAAAATTGGTATAAAATGGGTTAAATAGGCCAATCGACGTACATATAAGATGATTCAAATGCGAATGGAGTGCGGAAAAGATGGCGGCTCAATTTCAAAAGCCCGCCTGAGAGTGGCAGTTTTCAACTGCATGCACTAAAATCTGAGAGCAGTCCATTCCATAAAATTTTCCAATAATTTTGACTATGAAGTTTTCTTTAATTACATAATAGCATGGGATACAACATTGAAAACGAATTCTTCTTTCAATAACATTCAACGGCCGATAAAAATGTGGTGACGAAATTCATCCAAAATACAAGAACCCGAAATAATGTTTTGATCACTCCGAGGTACTGTCTTCGGGTATGCTTAATGAATTCTGATATGTTGCACAATTTACATATTTGATTTACAGGCCTAATAGGTTTTGCACTCTCTGGCCACACATTCATGTAAGCGGTGATCGCACTCCAAATATATAACTATTTTGTGCTCAGAGACCCATATATGCTACAGTGAAACGTTCACCGAAGGTCCATTAGGGAATGTAAACTACGGCTGTGTCCGATATAATCGAACACAAATAAATTTAAAAAAAACAATACCTCTAAGAAATGCATACCTATTTAGCTTACAACTGTGTTTTCTAAAATCTGTGACCACGATATCCTATAAAATGGGAAAATAAGTTTGATAATGAGGTATTATATGATTAGACCTTTTCTTTGATTTGACATTTACAGCAATAATTACATAAATTTCATTGCATTATGCGTTAATCACGTCTTCGTGGAATTCGTTTAAAGCTTACAAAGCTATAAAAATCAATTGAATGTCTCTTGTTCTGTGCATCTTGTAAATCATTCTCTATTTACTTCTTTACTTTTTGGCAAAAATTAAGCAGTGGTACGACTTTTATATGTTCCAAGATACAGTGCATCTAAAATAAGGTTACACAAATAGGATGCAATCATTGAAATTGCAAACGTGTTTAAACATTCAATAAAAATATAAGTGCTGGCTTATGAGCTTAGACAAAAATTTAGGTTCCATTCAGACGGAGGTACTGTCAAATGTTGGGACAAGTGACTCCTTATATGTTGCAAAAAATAACCTATTTGAGTAGCAAACTGAATAAAAGTAGACTTGAAACTTAAAATGGCTGAATTGCTTTTTTTGCTTTGCCTGAAGCACATACGATATGCCCTATGTACACATGTTGATTGATTAAAAAATGAAACCATGTAAGATTTACCTAAATAAGCTATTTATAATTTATGTCACTATAAAATGTGCATTTGTGCATCTTCGTGTTCGATGGAATGTTTGCTGCCGGTATTTGTGCTACCATAAACATTTATTGGTGGAAGATTTAAATATAACGTGAAATAACTTGCTCTGATGAATTTTCAGTAAAGCCCAAGCTCAAAGCACAATTATGCACACGATCTTTCTTTCTGTACCTCAATCTATTTAACAAGACCTCTATTATTTTTCAGATATTTGGTTACCTCTGCTTTGAAGTGTTTTCAATCTTATTCCACTACATGGACGCAGATCTGCATACTTTTGATGGATGCTGTCGATATCCAAACCTCTATAATTGTAAAATTACAACACCAATGTAAAATTATATTCAAAATACATATGTAGCTGTGCGAGAATACCTGCTAATGCTTTGAATGCGCGTGTTTTAAATTGGTTTCGTACCTCAAGCCCTGGGAGTCTACGCGGTTTTTGTTCTCTATCTTGGTATAGAAGACACGTGTATCTAAAATAGCTGACCTGTAAACTGCATATTCTCTGACTTTCCGAAATATTTATTCGGGTTGCGTCGAATCCTTAGCTTGATTATAACATGCTCTGGAGGCTCTCCAAACGTGCAGCACAGGCTTTGACGTTAATTCGCTTTCAAAACCAACATCGATGCAGCTTGACTTTGCTCGCAACAATGGGAGGACTCATTAAAATAGGCTGAGTCGCTTCGTTCCTAAAATTTTGACTGCTAAAATGCATTAAGCAAACACACCTCTTCCCGATATGTTTGTTTTATTGGTAAAGGTTCCAGTACAGGCTTATAAGTTAATGCAGTCTCATTTATGTACCAGAAGCATGGGCAACGTAATCGTGTACAATCCAACTTTGCAGAGCGTCATGACCACTCAAACATTGCGCGACGTCCCAAATACCAAGCTGTTAATGTATATTCTAAAGGAGAAGGACCTTGCTAAGTTAAGGAAACCGCTCACTACTTCCTTTGAGTAATTTCTTCCAGAAGTATTGTAATTTCTTTCAGAAGCACCTAGCAAAACCAGGGTCACCAGTCACGAAGAAAGTTGTAGTCTTTCACTAACTGCTTTGGAGCCGAACACTAACAAAGTAACTTTACTTGCGCATGCACACTGCGATGGGTGTCTTGATATTGCCAAGCAAGTAAGACATTTAGAGGGAAGCCTCGAGTTTCTCCCAGAGTAAATAGCAATGCATTTAAACCACAAAAAGATTACGCCCATCAGCTACTGAGCATACAAAGCTTAAGGAAACAGTTGAGAAATCAGTCTACACTTACCTGACAGAATGTAACAGTGTCACTGAACACAACCTCATGCGGAACCCGAAGAGACAGAGAACAAATTCCTCGCAACAACCTCCAGACGCATCAGAAGTACCGTCTAAAGGCTGTTAGATTCAGGATATTTCAGCAAAACCATGTATCGCAGTACCTATCGCAAAACCAGAGTCTGAAAAGGCCACATGCAAGCACATACAGTAGCCAAAGGCCGCTATTAAGCGGCCTGCTACATGCTGACGTAAGGTCTCAGTTATACCGCATGACAGCCGTGTGAGCACACCATGTAAAAAAACGCCAAGCAAGCAAATCCAGTGGGATACCTCTAAAGAAATGGAGGCTGGACTGTGCAAGGGGCAACACAGTGAATTAGAAGAAAATACAACTAACAAACGGTTGACAGAATGTTTCACGGATTTGGACTTTTCGAGCTAGGTGACCAGTTTTTCCAAAGTAAGTGGAATGCGTGAACTGGGAACGAGAGTTCCGTCAGTTGAAATATATGCTGTGAAAACAGAAGGCGCTCGGTTAAATTGAAAACAAAATACAGTTATCAAACGGGGTTCCAGAATCAACGTCAGCAATGCCCAGGGGGAAAGTTTAATCACGACCTAGGTCTTTTTCAAGCGTATGTTAGAGCATTGTTAAGAGACGGCGATTCAGTTAACTTTCTAAAAGCATATCGAATAGGGAACGCTCAGTCGCCAATTGGATAAAACCCTCGGCCACGACTCTTAAAAATCATTTAAGAAACCAAAGTGCAGGCACAGTTCTTGCTACAAAGAAAGTCGTCTCTGCGAGATATGCATGCTGATGCTGTTTTCGACCAGAATACGAGCCGTGAGAACGAATGAAGATGAAGTAACTGATAAACGAACTTAAAGAACGAAGGAGCAATGGCAAAAATCCTTAAAATCAGAGAGGGTGCATAAATTCAGGTCAAAGGAGAATTTCGTTGACCAAAAGCAGTCAGACTGACAGCTTAACCAATATCAAAATGTCCACTTTCGAGGCTGCTATAAGCACTAGTGACCGCTGAGCAGAAACTGCAGTGACAGAGATATGGCCAACTGAAGAAATAGGCCTAAGCTGCTGCATGGTCCGTTGTGACAGATTCCAATGTAGAGGTGGAGGCGTGGCATTTTATATCACTTAGAAAATAGCTTCCTATCAAAGGGAAATTTACGACGTAGTACTACGAAGGTGTGAAATAATTTCTTGCAAAATTAGAATCAAATAATTTCTGACCCTTGGCCTATAGGTTTTCTACCGGCCTCCTAGCTCGAACTTCTTAACTCATTGAACGTGATATGCCAGCAGGATAATTTATTACTCCTGGGTGAGATCAACGCAACTGGCACAGACTGAAAATTTTCTTTGATAGGGGCCGCAGCAACATCCTTCGACTGCAAACTACTTTAATTTTCCCTGGAAGAATATCTCACCCAGCACATAGAGTTCGGAACCAGGCTGAGAGAATTTCAACGATCAAATTGTTAACAACTCATTTTCAGTAAACAAAAAGAATTCATATGGGAAGTGAACTCATGACCACCACTAGGGTTAAGTGACCATATTGCTTTTACCTGCGTGTGTTGTCTCCTATCTCCCAAACCGCAAATAAAAGGACGCAGGAACCTCTGGAATGGGAATTTGGTGCAATGGGATGTGATGCTTCCACGTAAACCTAGTTAGTCAATATGACCGATAGTGACGAGACCTGGCCGTATTTGAGGGGTAACGGAGCACCTAATTAAAGTCCATTGCCAAATGAAAATAATAAGACCATATGCCCAACCTCCTCGGATCAATCCGAGGTTTTTTCGTTTCATCTTGATGCGGTACGGTGGCAGCTTAGACTAAGTAATAATTTTTTAAAAAAACTGAAAGATTGGGTTTTTAAGTGATCTTGTATGGCTCAGGTTAAAATGAACAAATTACTATGCTAAACGTATCCACAAAACCATGATGGTATTGTTGACCGAAATTTTTATACGTTGAGAACTAAATATAATGTGTTAATTCCTTTACTGGAATGGTGTTTAGGATTGCCTTACTCGACAGAAATGCATAAACTAGGATTGAGGGGTTAGGATAGGCAACGTGGAACGAAAACTATGCCTCAAATAGATAACTATTACGTCAACAGGCCAACAGGCCATAACACTTTTCCTTTAACCTGTTCACCCCTGCGCTCCAGAAAGGCTTGCTATATAGTATCACTATATTACATAGAAAATGACCTTCTAACACTGTGATCCATAGCAAACTTCCCAGTAAAGAAGAAATCAAATGAACAGATGGTCACTATTGCCCCTGAAACAATGTATTTTCGTATGTCTGGGAGGATAATATTGTACGCTGAGGAAGGAATAGCTATTTGCAATGTTACAGCAGTCAATTATACTAGATTTGATAATGTAATGCATGCAAGACGATATCTAAAAATTATAAATGCATTTAGGTTAACTATATAATACGCAAACAGGACTACTTACGAAGTTAAGAGGTTGAAACTCAAAATAACATAGTCATACGTTTTATGAAGAAGGTCTAACCGTATTCCATGTCATATAAAGGCTCAGTTTCACCGCTTAACTTCAACGCAGAGTTTGTGAAGTTTGTTCCATAAAACTTTGGTGTGCCATTGTACTCGTGCAGAAACTAAACCCGATTGCTCATCGTCCAAAAGCAATACTATCGCTTTGTCAGTTGAAACTGTGGTATAGGATAAGTCATCCTGACGTTGGCCAAGAAGATTTAGATGCCAGCATTATTATCTGCCAGTAAATAATCAGATATTGGATTAGATCCGTTGGAATGAATTCCTTTATGCTAAGATAAAATGTCTTTTCGTTTGTATTAATATTATGCGGCTGATATGCTGTGACCGAGAGGTTTTCAGACAAATACTAAGGAAACATTTCGGACCATCCTTGCTTAGCTTAATTTTGACTGGTTCATTTAAGTTAGCAATTTATTTCTGAGGATTTTAAAAAGCTGCAACTTCAAAATAGTAGTAGCCAACAACGAAAATCGCGGGAAGGCCTTGTAATTCTTGAATGAGAATGAAATCTAGAAGTTTTTCGTACAGCACAGTTTTCACTTGTGCTGTCCGTGTGGTAAATTAGGAACTTGATAAGTGGTTACATTCTACAGATCAGAGATCACTCTTGTAAATATAAGCTATCCAAAACTGTACTTGATCTCTCATGCTTTTAACCAAAGTCAAATAAGTAACTACAGTGGTGTCATGAAAATACTGCTTGCTATTAGCACAATTGACGAACATTTTAATAAATGAAAATCATATTCAACCGGCCTTAGATTTTGGTTGAATGCATTTACGTCGGCTAACAAATAAGTTGAGTTAACGAAGGTATCTGGTGAAATTTTGCATCATTATACTATCCGTTCCTGCATTCATATTAGGGACAACACGTCCTTGAGGAAAGTTTTTCTCTATTTTTTCTTTTGGTTAAAAAAATGTCCATATGCTTTCGAACGCACCCAAGGTTTAACACCGAATAAGGCCATTACATTAAGCAGAACGCATCTGCGTTAACTGAAAACGTTTTAATATGTATTTTGTGGGTATAAATTCCTCCGATGATTATCCGTTCTTATCATTAACTCACATAAAGAACTTTTCTATAATTGTGAAACAAAAGGACAAGAACTGGCATGGACAGTTGGCAAGTATGTTGCAGCAGTTAATGTGGCATTTAAAGAATCATGCGGGCACCTACTGTCAGGAGGGCAAATACATTAACAACCGAATTCCAGGTGCATTCGTCCGAAGTTGCACCTTCAGAGACAACACAACAGTTACTGAGTCAGTACTTATAACTATTCATACGTAGTTAATTCAAAGATAGAAAGAGGGAGAGCGAGAAACAAACTTAAATCATTACTTTACTCTTGAATTTTCGGGAAACGTTTATTTTGGCAATAACCATTTACGTCCTGAATAATTTTTTTCCATTTGTACTGAACCGAAGGGAATGCTGCCATAGTGTATTGCACTTAGTACTTGTACGTTAAGTTATCTGTGGTTGACGTCCGTGGAAACATCCGCATTGGCCCACATGCGTAAAAACGGTTTTAATCCAATTCTGCTTTAAAAAAATAGTTCAAATTGAAGCTCAACTCAATTGCGGCGTAAGTGTGGAAGGTTCGAAGTTTAAATCGTCTAAATGCAAGCAAAACCTTGTTTAAACCATGCCAAATACTGAGTGTTATCCCGCTCTTTCCTTCAAAATAGCCAATGCACATGTGATACTGGTTTGTGGCTGTGTGTTCTGGAACTGGTTTTGACATTCTCGAGATCCGCCGTAGTAGGGCCAGTGTAAACCTCGAAAATGAAGTTCAAATTTTTAATCAATGGAACCTGTATTTCTCGAGGTATTTTTCGCATCTCTGTGCCATCTAAACGTTTCATGGTTATGCCTGAACTACTATCTCTAGTCTACGGGATCCCTGAAAATCACGGGACCTGTGAGTCCCGGTTATGAAAGATGATGAGCTTAAACCATTCTATGGGTGTTAATTGAGACATTTCTTTGAAAATTATGCCTACCTATCCTTTCAATTTCAAACATTTTCTTAAACCAGGTTTCAACCAATTCTTTTCTCGTCTTGCTTCGTCATTGTTCATTATCGCATCAGGGATAAATGTAAACGCATTGCCCGTTTGTTAGGCGTGGACAGCGACTTGCGACACTTCTTCATCCCGTTCACGTATGTATGATCGGAGCACGCGTTCAGTCTGATCTGCGTATTAGCGATGACATTGTTGGCAGGTGATGCGATACACTACTCCAAATCGCTCCGTGACCATAATAGGCGAAAATGATATCCAAAGGTTTTTAGAAGCTGACGCCCGCAAGTTTGACCTCTGAGGAACCAGACAAGAACTCCACCGAGGATATGGCAAGAACGGCGTCTCACAAGCTGTAGTACGTATTTTCTAGGGATTTTCGAGGCCTAAAGCAAACTAAATCTCAAGGAGGAAGCTGGGGTAGTTTAACGCATCACAAGCCTAAACTGTTCTTGTAGCTCCATAGGTTAGTAAGAAAGTGTGCTCAAATCGCACGTAAGTGAACGTAAGCTGGCTGTGAGATAGGATGACAAATAATCGCATGTAAGGACTGCCATCTACGACACGGGCCGTGCGTTCTAAGCTAGTTGCCCACACATTAATTAAGACGAGCCTAGATATGATTAAATCCCATATCTCCGATGGCACCTCAATAAATCAACGTACCGATTTGAGGCCGGGATACTGTGGATTATTGATCGGCTTTTATTTAAATGTATTCAATAGCCAAATAATGCTTTTCACACCGTCATGCTCCTGTCATGTCATTCAAGATTTACTTGTAGACAATCGTTGAAGCTGATTGAATGCGTTGTACTCCATTTTCCATAGTGAATTTATCATATATTATCACCTGTCATATTTTCAATTAGCTGGCTAATTTTTAGCTTCCTTACCAGTTTATTAAAATTAGTGCAGTGTTCAAAAGCATACTATCATTTATTTATTTATGACCATATTTTTGCACCTTTTGTCATTAGTGCCATAAACACGTTTATGTAAGTGCCTCTCATAAATGAATGGATAATATTTAATCCAAGCTCAACCAAAGACGTACAAGTGGATGAATATTATCGACGCATATCACGAAAAGTTTTCCGAACTGGCCGATGAATATTACCGGCAAAGAGAAGGGAGATTGGGATGGCCATTTCTGTCTTTTTTTGCCATTATCAGCCGATCATACCCAACCTCAGTCTTCCGAACTTTCATATGGTCCGCCTAATTTGGATAAACTACTATCCCATTTGTTAATGCCCGTATTTCTGGACATATATGAGCATAATCAGGAAAATGCGGACAACGACTGCTACATACTTATGGACAAAAAGCTATAATTTTGCCTATTTTTTGGTGATTTATCACTTGGATCTTAGTTTACTGCACAAATGACATTCGGCATGTGGTGGGTAGAGGCCTTATACAAACATATCATATAAAAAGTCTACGCAATATAATTAAGTAGAGTTTTATTTAAATATTTTCACGCGTTTTCGCATCATGATTGTGTCATTTCATCGGAGAATCGCGGATTTTATGCCTGCACGCCTTGAGTAACGAAATGAAGTTAACCCACTCATGCTGAATGCATTGCATTATTGTTGAAAATTGCCAAAAAATCTTTAAAAACCTTTAGGACTTTTCAAGTGAGTGTTCAAGTTTTAATCTGCTAAAGGTTATTTTAAATAAGTGCTGGGTTTGGAAGCATAATATGATTGATATCTTTAGTATCACAATTTTGCACATTTTACCGACATCGTCATGAGCAAATTCACTTACATGAATTGTATAAATCAATTTAATAAATCCAACTCCAGCCGATGGTATATAAGGCATTAATAATATTGACGCAGATCGCAGGGAGTCATCAGAACATCAGATATTTATGATCAAATGACTATTAAACTTCCTAATCTTCAGGTAATTAATCAGATTTTTCAAAGGTCAATATTTCTTCAGAAAACGGACTATATTGTGACTTTTCTCATCGAAAATCACACCTCCGATAGAAGTTACAGGTCTAGAAGAGGACTCTAAGCAGAATGCTTGGCTAATTGCCCTTCGGTACGATATTTAATATATGACTATATAAAAAGAAAGAAGGCTCTTTGGAAAAATCGGTAACTTTTTGTGGAGGGCTGATGGACCAGGCTACAGGTCCCGGCCACCACCCGACCAAAGTCAGTTATAGCTGGTGGTCTTACAGAAACACTCCTTGGCATAATGTCGGACCTCAAACAGTTTTGTAGGAATATATATATATATATATATATATATATATATATATATATATATATATGATAGGGTGCACCCAACAAAGGCAAGGTAGACCAGAATGACCATTTCTGGCTTATAAGCCATCATCAGCAAGTCATACCCAATCTGCTAAACGAACATGTACGTTCCTTAAGCAGATCGGTGTGCCGCACACTACCATCATATCCCCGATCGCGACTGACAAAGCAACGAGCAAAGCAACGACAAAGGAAGTGAACAGTGGAGGGTATGGAATTACCACAAAGGAACGCTTGAGGGCACAGAAAAAACATCGACTGACAGAGGTGCAAGGGATGGGGACGATAATTGTTTTACGAAAGATGCAGAAAATGAGAAGGGGCGTGTTGAACATTTTGGTTCACATAGTCGGGGGATTCCGAATTGGGGGTTTCGATCTAGTCAGGCATGGGCAAGTAGATGTTGTTTGAAGGTGGGTGCAAGACCCTCACCGTGTGCATCCATGCCAACAGGGATTGTTTATGTTCTTTGCTTTGCAGTAGCAAGCGCAGGGAAATCTGCATTCATAGTTTGTGTTAGGCATGACACACAAATATATATGACAGTGTGCGGCTCACCAATCTTCTTAAGGAACATGTATCTTCCGTTATGCCCTGGGGCTCAGACTAGAGCCCTAGCAGGCGGTCGCATAGCGACGTGCAGCATATGTTGAAATGGAACCGACAAAGACATGGGAGACCGGAATGGCCATTTCTGGCTTATTACCCGTCATCAGCCAGTCATACCCGATCCCAAGTGTGGAACACCTGAGATTTGAACCCGCGACCTTTGGCAATTGAGTCGAACGCTCTACCATTGAGCCACGGGCTCGTTGCTTTGTCAGTCGCGATCGGGGATATGATGGTAGTGTGCGGCACACCGATCTGCTTAAGGAACGTACATGTTCGTTTAGCAGATTGGGTATGACTTGCTGATGATGGCTTATAAGCCAGAAATGGTCATTCTGGTCTACCTTGCCTTTGTTGGGTGCACCCTATCATATATATATATATATATATATATATATATATATATATATATATATATATATATATATTCCTACAAAACTGTTTGAGGTCCGACATTATGCCAAGGAGTGTTTCTGTAAGACCACCAGCTATAACTGACTTTGGTCGGGTGGTGGCCGGGACCTGTAGCCTGGTCCATCAGCCCTCCACAATCTGTCATCCAAACAGCTGATAGATTATCAGATTAAAAGGTTTCAACAAGAACCCGTCTACAGCATAGGAGCCGCACATCCAATGGATTTTATCGCTGTATTGGAAAGAAAAAGTTTAAGGAAGAAGAACCCAAAAACTCTAAAACTTGATCCGTCAATGAGTCGTATGTCTCATCATAACCCACAAGCCAAGCCGATCCATCTCCTCAACCGGGGTAAAGGCCATTAAGGAAGTAAAGAATGACGATGAAATTATGATTGTTCTATGATTGTTCACGGGCAATCGTGACCTCTTATAAGGCGGATCACATAGCAAAAGCACCTGAGCAACAGAATTGTTGACTCTGACCCTATGAAAATATTTGTCGGCAAAACCACCAAGAGCTTGCAGCTACGGAGAAAACCAACAGGCGATATCTGAAAACGATTGGCGATAGATAAAATCACAGGTTCCTGCCTTAGCATGATTCTATGGTCTGCCACAAATCCACCAATCAAACGTTCCCTTACGACCAATCTTGGCACTTAAAGGCACCCCCACCTACGGTCTGGCTAAATGGCTCTTTACATATTTTAGGAATCTTGTGGAGGGCTCAGAACACAGCCGTATACTCAACCCCCTTCATGGATACACTTCGATGCTTTAAAATAGCCTGATGAAATAATGGTATCCTTTGACGTTCACATATATCGCTCAGGAGAGTCGTCAGTGACCTACCAGCGAGTCGTGACGACGAAGAAGGGAAACCATGTAAAAGGAAGCAGGCGATAGAGTTCTTATACCACTGCATGATTACCTTCTGCATATTTATCAACAAGGTCTACGAGCGAATACAGGGAACCCCGATTGGCTCACCGATCGCCGACTATCTCACTGAGGTGATTTTACAGAACTAAAAACTTGGGTCTTTCTGTCCCAAAAAATGTTGTATGCGCTCTGTGGAAGAAACCTTTGTTAACCTGCACCGAGACATGACAGAGGCCTTTATAAGGACACAGTTCTTCGTTTTCTCTGAAAATCAATTTACAATGAAGGATGAAAAGGACGAATAAATTTCTTTCTTTTAATAAAAGGTGTCGAGGCAGAGAGGTGCAGCCCAGTGGACTGGTTTCCCTCGAAAAACTACCAACAGGGTAAATAACCTCCATTGTAACAGCAACCATCCCCTGTCGCAAAAATGCGGTTGCGTCCGGACACTGTTTATACGCATCAAAACACATTGCAGCACACTGTTCGGTACTCCTTTTCTCCAGCGGATACCCGCGTTGTTTCGTAAGCAAATGTTTATACCAAAGGTACACGAAGACCGACGACTATTATAAACAAAAACCCGACATCTTCCACGCTCTGCCCTACGTGACAAACATGTGTGAGGCCACTGAAAGCATGCTAAGACCCCTCAACGTGGGCCGGTGGTCAAATTTCAGCGCATGCGCATGCAGCCCAAGGGGTGGCTACCGCCTAATGAATGCCTAGCCAAGTACTGTAACATAATCGACAAATGACTGAGCTCGTGCATGTATGAGCACACTAGGTGTAAAACTAAAATACTAAAGATCATATATCGACTTGCATAGCCTCTAAAACTAATCACCAATTGAGCTTCCATAGTGCACAAATGGTCGGCCAAGCCGAAAGCAAAATGGTGAAGGAGATAATTGAAACCTGGCAATCCGACGCCAATTCGAGCAACCGTTGGATCGATCTTACGGTGCCATACGAGGCCATCAGGCACCAATTGGACAAGAAAGCACGACCAATGAAAAGACAGAATACTGGACCCATCAGGAGGGAGCAGAGAAGATCTATTTAACTTATGTATTTACCATTTTTTCTACCTCCGATGATGCGCTTAAGTACGAGTGTGAAACTTTAGACGAGTAAACCATCCTTTCTGGCAATAGAATATCGGTGAACCAAGTATCTTGCCTTTTTGCTAGTACCTGTGCTGTCATTATGGTGTAACGCGTAATTTCTATGGTAAGATAAATAGTTACTTATGCAAGAACTATGAAGCCATCCATAAACAGCCCAACAGAAACATTACTCTCTGAGTGGTTATCTGGTTTCTTAAACAAAATTCCATCTTTTGTCTTCCAGTAGCGACAAATTCACGAAGAAACCCGTCAGATGGACAGATAATTATCACATCTGGTCTGGTCTATATCTTCTTCAAATGGCATATGCACAGTAGGGCAACGGTCAACGATCATGCAGACTGGAATAATCAAATTTGCCTTGGAAACCACTATCAGCAACCAGACCTAATCCCTAGGTCTGCAGCACTTGAAATTCGAACCCACTTTCAGTTTTTCAGAAGTTTAACGCTCGAGCTGCATTGGGTACCTGCTATGGAAGGAGAAAACAGTAACCATTGGAGTTTGCAAGCCTTCTAAATTGAGTCCCTCTTCCTTCATTCGAAAACTAACGCATGTTTTCAGTTGCTTACATACTTTTAAATGAGATTAAATTAACTCTTGGGCCATCAAATTAAGATGGTTGGAAAAGCCGATTCGGTGTATTTAATGCCACCACTACCATAAAACTATTCACTCAGTAGTTATCAAAATCAAAGGCAAGTAGAAAGAAGCCAGTCAGACAAACACAACAGGAGTTAAATATCGGGAACACGTTTATGTCACGCTATGGGACATAATGTACGACTGTAACAGAAAGAGGCAGTCTATTTGCAAGGGTTTTAGTAAGGAGGAACTCGTTTCAGCGCTCACATAGGACAGTTTTATGGTCTTCACTCAAAGTTTTCACAATAAATTAGCTCTTTGATCTGTCAATTCCGATCATTAATAAACAAAGCTTTACTAGATTACATAAACAATAATGAATTATAATTGATTCGGACTGACGAAGACATTAGTCTTGTCTCTCAACCGTATACCTGCTCATCTCTGCTGCCAAACGGTACGGTGCAAAGGGGACAAATTTAAATTCAAATCAGCCTTGCTATCCGTTGATATCGAACATCTACCGGGTCAGTAAGGGCAAAGCGGTTACTATCTTGTAGCATCATGCCTGCTTTCGGGGTGATAGGAATCATGATCTCAGTTACTTTATATTATTTGGTAAACCAATTATTAAAGCACTGATCTCTCATACAACTCAGGGTCGATTACAATCTACATCTGTCTAATTTTTCCGCATCATTCCTTTACAAACAACGATTAGTCTGTCATTAAGGCTGCCTTTAGAGAATTAAGCCTTCTGAACTGCTGCTCAATGTTTTCAGAAGAACAGGGAGGAACTTGGCCTGACTATGACACTCTGGTTCACACTGGAGGAAATCTTCGCCCATCGTGACGTCCATTTTCACCATGACGTAACAGCTGATGATTTGCAACGCCACTCGTGCACACCTTCGCCGCAGCCAATGGTCAGCCAGAGATTTGTGCGCGAATAATCACCAGTTGGAAGAGGAGGCTTCGGGCTGTCTTCGGCAAGACACGCATTGGCGCCCTGACAAGGCAGGTAGGCCCTTGTTTAATCCCATGATGCCAAATGTGGTTAGTATTTATTTGCTGGGTTCTTGACGGGTTTCATTCGACAAAGAGCAGATTGGAAGGAAGGAGGGTAAGTGCCCAAATATTTTAGAAGTTTACATGCTCAAATAACTTGACTATAGCAGATGGGATGTGCGAATGGGTGAAATGTAAAAAGAAGGCACCCTTTGCCTGGTTTATGCATGCATCATGAATCCAAGCGCTGTCAAATGTAAAGATATGAAGGATCTCTTCTGTTTTGTTTTTTTTTCTTGCCAGTTAAATTCTACAATGCCGATGGAAAAATCAGTACTGCGCACAGTTCTGTTTTCAGTGTTCTTGGGGTTTGGTGAGTGTTTTATTTTGCTTGTATCTGAACCGTATGTAAACCCACCTTGACTCCTGAAGCAGGATTGATATGAGAAACCCAAAGTTTTCTATTTTAAAGTGACCCACAAGCACGATATCTGGTTGGCCATTTGGAATTTCATAGCAGTAATTTTTTTTCTTCAAAACAGGAAAGGAGGCTAAGGTAATAACATTGCTGGAGTCAAATGGCACATTTTCTTGCTATATTGCAGATTCACCTTAAAAAAAACACATAAACTATTTTCTCAACTGCATACTGCGTGAATAGCAGTCAAACATATTTTTCTATTGCATGTGAATTTACATGTCGCACAGAATTGCGGATTCTTCTGTCAACGCTATGCAATTCATAAAGTTAAACTCATGGTAAAGTAACAAGATACTTTTTCACAAAATTTGATCAGAAGATTAGTGTCTCCAAATGAGCAAGTTAAATAAAAGCTACAGTTTTATTCCTGTCCAAATAAACAACACTTCAATGATAATTATATAGAAAATAAATTATATTGCATATTAAAGCGCTTATTTTAGTGGGCCAGGAAGATTGCCTATCCTACCGATGAACAGCATTCAGGGAATTTTGGGTTCCTGAATATTCGATATGTCTCTTATTAGAGGGATCCTGAACCTCACCTAGGTGAGGTTCCTGAGTGAGGTTCCTGAATATTCGATATGTCTCTTGGTAGAGGGCGCCCGAACCTTGCCTAGGTGAGGACCGTGTGCTAGCAGGCCTGAACGGTATTCAAATTTGTTTCCGTGTTATTAGCTTGCATTCTGTAGTCTTCTCGAAGCTGCTGAGTTTTTATTTTCGTCTAAGCCGGCAGAAACCGTACCACGGCATTAAATTGCAATATTCGTAAATAAAAGCAAAAATTAATAAGAGGAATATTCAAGAAATGGTTCTAAGCTGGATAAATTTAGAAGCATAAAAGTGAATAAATATCACAAACGTACTTGTAGCGTGCTGGTCACCCATTGTACATCCACAGAAGTTGTATTTCATTGAACAAGCAAAGGGTAAGTTTGCTTTTAGCTTACTGTTTTTTAGCTAAGCGAAAATTTATTTCACTGTGACATGGCAAATAAAAACGGCTTCAGGTTATCTCAAGTAATTTCGGCTACATATAGCTGGTAACGGGTGAGATATATATAATATAACGGGGTATATTTTTTTAATAACAACTGCAACGTATAGTTTTTTTCGGCTATTCTCGTTCGTGTACTTTGGCTTGATGGTACCCAGATGTCTACGGTAGACCACTCTATAAAATTCTTAAGCGCGAAATCATCTTTTCGCTGCATTGGAAAGTGTTTTCTTGCCTCGTCCTAAGTTCATTTGACTGTTGCAAAGACACTTCAATCGCAGTGTACTTGTGACCATCAAATCCTATCAGCAGTAAAATAAAACCACAACAAGCCTTGTCGTCTGAAATTCTATTCAAATGCGTCGGAAATATTTCTAAAATGGCTGTGAATATTTAATGTTTCAGCATAAGTGTTGCGGGCGTACCGTCAACTGTTAAAATGTCTTATTAACGAATGATTACCTACGCAAATGCACTTCTCATTTTAGTGATAATAATAGTAGGTAGGAATGCTACCCTGATCAGTTCTGTAGTTGCTTATTCAAAGGATGCACTGCGGATGCCTTGGGTCAGACTCAAAATGACCAAATGACATACGTTTCGCTTCTAACGCCATAAAATGCATTCCTTCCAATGAAGTGCAAGCTCCTGTATGTCTGTGTGCAATATCATTACGAAAGCGCACTCATGTGCACCCATTCAGCCATTTCTTACCATGCTTTTTTTGTCCTCTTCGAAGACTCAGGATCACACGCAAACTTCGACTTGCTTCTGCAATTGTCTAGGAGAGTATTTTATGCTATGCACGTAATACAATGAATCGGGCAGCAAGGTTTTGGGTTTTAAGCACAGTAAGCATCGTCTGACCATCTTTGCAAATACGCTTTCGCACTACATTTAAAATGCGTTCGCCTAAATGCCTCAAGGACCTGTCAAATAACAATGGGAGCATATGTCTGCATTCAAGAATGAAAAACCAGTTTTCCCCACTGATTTTAATTTCTTGTCTTTTACCCTTGGAGATTTCCTCAAAATAAATTTCGCTTTGTGTACACCAAAACCCCAATCTAGGCTGCCATTCTTTACTTTTTCAAAAAAATGCAAAAAAACAAGCACGATGGAAATCCTTCTGTGGCCTTCTTTTAGCGTCGTAGGCGGCAGTCTTGGTATAGAATTTTGCCAAAGTACGGCCCCTTACGTATCTTGCCTGGTTGCTACAACGGTTCAGGCAGTCCTTTTGTTTAAAATACCTGTTGTTTCGCTTTATAAGTAGCCTCCAGTAGGAACAGTTTTAATCACCTGAGGCGAATTGTACAAACGTCCCGCTTACATGCCTTGAAAACAGGCAGACATAAATATTCTTGAATATTTATGTCTAAGCTTTCAAATTATTTGCGTTCCTCTTCATCCTGATTAATTGTGCATAAGCAGGCAGGTTTAAGAGATGGCCAACATTTGACGTGCTACTGTCTTGAATTTACTTTTAATTTCAGGTTATGGTCAGGTAATACAGCAGTATTTCAACCAGGAAAGGGACTTTTATGCGTTTCGCGTATTTGCGGAAGCGCCTATTGTGAGTGTTCCTGGGTTACTTTGTCATCTTATCAGTTGTTTGCGTGGCTTCAACACCTTTGATTTCAATTTTACCGTGGTTCAGGGAATCCTTTTTTGCCCCTGTGACTGCAACCAAGAAGTTAAATGTCAGTTACCCACAAAATTCTCCCTTGACCAGGGTTGCCTTCACAATGCAGGTAGTGAATTTTGGAAAATGAAAGACTCTCTTTCCGTCCAATTGGAAATTTTATCCTTATTTTGAAACCATCTTTTTGTGTCCAAGCACGACGCAAGGTGACATAATTATGAAGCTATTTTCTATTAAAAACAATTTGTTCCTAGGAAAAAATAACTCCATGAAAATTAAATATAGGGTTGTAAGTTGCAGATGGTTTTTCAAAATAACAAATAATGATCCAGGCTATATTTTGGAAGTAAAAGCGTCCTACGTACAGGAGGTGAACTAGTGTACTGACTTAAAAAAACCTTAGCTTGGCTTTATACCGATTTTCTTAACCTAAATACTTTCGGCCACTGGCAATAATCGGAAGCGCAATAAATTAGTACCTAAATTGTATACTTTTTCCATTGCTTTCCGATGCCACTGGAAGTTAAAACTTATTTTATGAAACGCTTGTGTGGAAATATCATTTCATATGCTTAATTTGAGGCAAATTAAGTCATATTTAATCTTATACTTAAAGAGGTATTCTGGGTCTTTCAAAGCACGATCTTTTCTCATTCAGTTTATTAAATATCCAACTTTCAGCATTTATGCACGCATGCAAAGAAGTGTTTACTACTCATAACAAATGGAGGTCACACGGAGCCTTAACCGTGGTTTGCGCCAAAAGCGCGTTTCTGTTGAGGCGGGATAAGGCTGTCAGTGAATTATCTTCTTCTGCATAAATATACATATAATATCTCCCGACGTGGCATCTTGAATGTTAAGCCCTTTTCTTCCAAAATTGCCACTTTTCACAGTCCAGAAGAATGTTGTAATTTATTTAACATGTTTAAACTTCAGTTGCCTGTGATACTGGCATTTGCTCGGATGAATAAGCCTTGTTTTTGCTTTGTGTCAGGCGAAAAATTTGATTTATGCTCAGCAGTAGATTTTTATTTCTCATGATTGGATATCTACTCAGCTTCAAGATGTTTCTTTTCCTTTGTACAAGTCGGTTACTTCAGACCTAACCTTGAGTAATGGGTCTGACACGGCTCCATGCTTGCAGCCCAACTTTTGCTACCAAGTAATGTCAGGTACGTTTAAATCAAATTCGCAGTCACAGCACTATTTTTACAAAATAAAGTTTTGCTTATCAAATTAAGCTATCATTATTAGCTTCCTGATTCAATGAAGTAAAATTCAAAAGAAATAGAAATAGTACTAAAAACTATTTTGTATGGCAAGTGTGTAGAAAAGTCTCTGATTATTCAGTAAACAAATGAAGACTCCCACGTGAAAGCTTTTTCAAGTCATCCAATTGCATCTCCAGCAATACGTTTGAAATTCCGAGATAGCATCTTGCTGGGGCTTATTGATCGAAACCTAGATCTCAGACTAAAAAAAACAGAAGCCAGGTGTAGTTTGCAAGAAATAAGTAAGTTAGATGATAAATTTTGGACACGTGAAAAGGAAGCAGATATTAATCTATAAGGATTTAGACAGTGTTTTTCCTTTTAACGCTCAGATCCAAATTCTTTGTGGCATTTGCGTCAAGATGTACGACAGTTCGGTTAGTTCAGTTTGGAGTTCGGTATTATGCTTAGCTTAACTGTCCCCTAGAGGCAAATTCTGCCAGTATTTGTCGGTTTACTTTTTGATTGTTTCGTCATTTCATAAACCATGCTACAGCATGCGGCCAGCTGAGAGGCATCATTTACCATGCATGTTTGATGAAGCGAACTTCAAAAATGATCGTTAGATAGCTTGGTTTAATGAAAGAATAACGGTTTTATCGCCTAATAAATCTTTTTCTAATAGGTTTATTTGTAGGAAAAGGCGCTCTTCATTCAGTGACCCAGCAAAAAGCTGGCAGGCGCTCTGATTTGAAAATGAGCTGCAATATCATTAAGGTTATTTCACATTCCCTATAGCAGCTACAAGAATACATTTTTAAATTCAGGGACCACAGTTTTCCGTGGTTTGAGGGTTGAAATCTAGAGCTCTGGAAAAACAGTCCTTACTGAAAAACGGAAGCCCGGACTGTTCTTGGGACCACTAAGTTAGAACCTACTCTTTACTGTTAAGCGACGCGCATTGGTGGAAACGAGAGCGACTTTCCATTGATTGCACAAAGTGCAAAGTGCAAAATGATTGCTTTCTCTGAACTATGAGTGGTTGATTTGTCGAATTTGAACTGTCAGCGACCTGGTGGTTGTGGTTAGAGAGTGCAAATTTTGCATTGGCCTTTCAATTTCAACTAGAACGCAAATGTCCATATCTGTCTTACATTTGGTAGATCAGTGCGCGTTACTGTTCGGAGGAAAATAATTTAATTTGTCAGTTTTACGATGGCGGACTTTTCAATGAATCACTCACTCAGGCTTAGTAAGTGGACGCAAGGTAATAAAAACGCTGTGACATTCAGATATACAATTTCAGTTCTCAGGATGGCCACTCAGCTAGCCTCGCCTACGTTGAATAGGGAGTTTTGCTTTAAATCTTTAGACCTAGAGACAGGAATGATGAAGCAACAAGGTAGAAGAACCCTGTATATTGTGGAGTAAATCTATGAATTGGGAGAAATGTATAAAACAGAAATAATGAAAAAGAACGGGCAAATCAATCAAAAATAAATCTAACGTTCCTGTGACTTTTCCCTTTCAGTTAAAAGGCTTGCACTAATCCAAAGCCAAATGTATAGCGGAGAGGCCGCGGCCATCTTCTTTCCTTCAGATGGATCACTTTCCCCAGTGGCCTTCTCCTTCGTTCTAAAAGAGGGAACGAGTAAGTCAGAATATTCTATCTTGACTGTATCAACACACGTTTGGGTCATGGCCCAAGGAGGTATAAAGTGCCAATACGAACTTCGGACTGTCTGACATAAGGGTTCAAATGACTGGCCAATAATCAGTCTGCATTCTGGAAACCAGATCTTATGAGAACAGCCCTGGCACCAAGCAGTGTCTTGCGTAGAAATTCCATTTTAGTAAAACAGATTTGCGTGACGCCTACTGAGCGTTAATCTTCTAACCAACAGGTTACCAGTTTGAGTTTCGGTTGCTGCAGCACCTGGGATTTGGCATGGCTGGCTGATGATGACCAATTAGCCTGAAAGAACCATTATTATCTCCGTAATCTTTGTCAGAAATATCATTCGGTTTTTATCACTAGCCAATGTACGGCTATTGGCAGGGCTCTAGGGTGATCCCCAAGTCACAACGGGACCAGCGAGTCCTGTAACCGATCGGTTAGCACTCATCTACCACATATCGATATATCCTGAAAGACTGTTGTGAGTTCTGCCATCAGCCGGGGCCCACCGTGCTTGTAGACTTCCGGTGGGATTGCGTAGGATCCCGGTGCTTTACCGCTAGAAATCTGCTGCACGGCCCGGATGGTTTCTGGTAGGGAAGGCGGCAGATCCAGTTCATTGTTCGTGTTTACTTGTGGGAGCCGGTCAATAGCAGCATCGGAGATGCCTGATGAGCAATTAAGGACGCTTCTGAATTGCTCGGCCCAGCGCTTCAGAATTTGCGATTTCTCTGTCAGCAGTGCTGTGGCGTCAGAGCTTAGCAGTGGTGGGGTACCCTTGATACACGGGCCGTAGATGGCCTTGATGGCTTTGAAAAAGTTTTTCATTTCGTTGCGGTCCGAATACCCCTGGCTTTCCTCAGCCTTTCGTATCATCCAGGCGTCCTGCATCTCCCTAGCCATTGCTGTACTAGGCACCGGCATCTGAAGAAGGCTGCTTTGGTGGCGTCAGTACGAAGGTCCATGTAAGCTTTGTGTAGTCCATTCTTCTCCGCAAGTAAGTTGCTGATGTCGGCGTAATTGTCGTCAAACCAGTCCTGGTGTTGACGGCATGCGCGTCCGAGGACTTCGAGGGCGGTGGACTGGATGGCCTTTCGCTGTTGGCACCATCGTGTCTCCACGGTGCTGCTTTTATCTGGAGAATGCAGATTCACATATTTCTGGGTGATTTGGTTGCTGAAATCAAAACAGTGAGCAGGAAAAGTTAACAAAAGAGTATTTAACTTATCTGGCGGTCGCTCACCTTGGGACCTTCTTCGGGGTTGTAGTCGGAGCCTCATCTGGGAGATGACAAGTCGGTGATCTGTTAAACCATTGGCATCTTGAATCACCTTGGTTACCAGCACGTCCTGTCGATCTCGCCTCCGGACGAGAACATAGTCCAGCAGCTGCCAGCGGCGCGACCGAGGGTGCATCCACGTGGCCTCCTCCCGCTTCAGAAGGTGGAAGAATGTGTTGGTCAGCAGGATACAGTGTTCCGCACACGTTTGCAGAATAAGGAGGCCGTTATCGTTACAGCTACCAAGACCGTGGGACCCAGCACTCCCTGCCAGGCAGCGTTGTCCGTCCCGACGCGGGCATTGAAGTCACCAAGGACAATTAACTTGTCCTCTTTCGGCACAGTTGCCAGCAAGGCGCGCAGGTCATCGTAGTATTTGTCCTTAGCCGCATCAGCGCTCGTCATTGGGGGAGCGTAGGAACTGATGATGGTGTCGAACTGGTCTCCCCGAAGAGGCAGAAGGAGGCTCATCAGGCGATCATTGATACCCTGCGGCAGACAGGGCAGACGTCTCATAGTGTTATCCTCGGTGTCATAGGCAACGCCAGCGTCGCGTCGCTCTGCCTTTGGCCGGCCGCTCCAGAAGAAGGTGTAGCCGGCAACCACCTCCTCCAGCTGACCCTGCTCAGAGAATCGGGTCTCGCTGAGAGCAGCCATGTCCACCTTGTAGTGCGCTCGTTCCCGAGCGACTAGCGCCGTCCTCCGCTCCGGCCGGTTGCTCCTAGGATTGTCTAAAAGGGAACGAACATTCCAGGCTGCTAGTGTGAGTGGACTCACCCGAGCAGCCTGGAGAGTATGGCGAGGGGGATGATGACGGGGGGTATTGTTGTTTGTTTGAGTTTCATGACCACGTAGTTTACGATCTGCGAGCCGCGGCCGGCTGCAGAAGACGTTAGGCCGAGCATTTTTTTAGGGCACATTTTCTAGCCCCTTCCTCCGCGAGGAGGCAAGCAGTGCTATCCCTAAATAGGGCTGCTCGGACATCCCAGACGGCTGCCGAACTCCACTATGGGTCACGGATTTGTTTTAGTGGGAGAACGACCTGAGTTAGTCTGGGCCGCCTACGGGGTTGATGTCGCCCCCAACGTAGGACTTTTTGAGAGGGGGAAGGTGGGTAGTTCGGGATTCAGACATGCCGGGTATGGAGGAACACACAACACTGGAGACCCTTACCTGGTTTAGTCGGCCGGTCGTGATGGTTACCCGGGGTGTGGCCGCTGGGAAGAACCCAAATTCAAGGAGCCATAGGTGAGAGTTGGGTACCAGTTAGAGGCGGCCTAAGGCGCATTCACCACCTGTACGAGAAAAATGGGGTGACCAAATGCTATCTGTGTGGTGTTACCCCTAACTAGTACCTCTATACCCCACACGACAGTTCGACCGTCGTAGTTCGACGATGTCCACCGTATGCTCCAAGGTAAAGCGGAGCAGGGACGGTGAATTGCGCGTGATTTTGTGTAAAGTGATAGTAGACTTGTGCTGCATCTACCACACTCTCTTCTCCTCCCCCACCTGAGCCCGGTGTCAAGACAGAGTCAAGAAAGACCGGAGGCGGGAGAGGACGCAGGTGGCTGGCGCAGCTGGGTTCCCTAAGTCTAAGCCGCCCCAAGGCGTGCCACCACACCTCCATGTTCGGCATTTTTTATGGGAGCGCAACCCGAATAACACCTGCCGTGCCCTAATTTGGCCCCCGTGTTGGTCCAACGCATCTACCACGTGGCCCGTTTAGGGGGCACACACACACACGACAATTCAACCGTCGTAGTGTGACGATGTCCACCGTATGCTCCATGGGAAAGTGGAGCAGGGACGGTGACATGCACGTGATTTAGTTTAAAGTGATAGTATATTTGCGCTGCATCTACCGCACTCTCTCCACCTCCCCCACCTGATCCCGGTGTCAAGACAGAGTCAAGAAGACCGGAGGCGGGAGAGGACGCAGGTGGCTGGCGCGGCTGGGTCTCCTTAGTCCTAGCCGCCCCAAGGCGTGCCACCACACCTCCATGTTCGGCATTTTTTATGGGAGCGCAACCTGAATAACGCCTGCCGTGCCCTAATTTGGCCCCCGTGTTGGTCCAACGCATCTACCACGTGGCCCGTTTAGGGGGCACACACACACACACACACACGACGACAGTTTGACCGTTGTAGGCCGACTATGTCCACCGTATGCTCTATGGGAAAGGGAAGCAGGGACGGTGACTTGCGCGTGAATTAGTTTTAAGTGATAGTAGCCTTGCGCTGCAGCTACCGCACTCTCTCCTCCTCCGCCACCTGAACCCGGTGTTATGACAGAGTCAATAAGACCGGGGACAGAAGAGGACGCAGGTGGCTGGCGCGGCTGGGTCCCCTTAATCCTAGCCACCCCTAGGTGTGCCACCACACCTTACAAACACACACACACACACACACACACACACACACACACACACACGACAGTTCGACCGTCGATTTCGATGAGGTCCATCGTATGCTCCACACCAGGTGGTGCAGTGACGGTGACTTGCGCGTGAATCAGTTTTAATTGATATTAGCCTTGCGCTGCATCTACTGCACTCTCTCCTTCTCCCCCACGTGAGCCCGGTGTCAAGACAACACGTTACTAGCAACCTAACTCCTTCTCTTTCTCACTTATGATTTCTAGGGGCGTTTACTGACATCGTTGCTGTTCCTGTCGTCGTGTGAGGTATGGTTCCGACAGACCCCTTAACGGGCATGCCGTGGATGGCTGCGTGGTAGAAACAGTGGTGATGAGAGGGCAGGTGAGGATTAGCAGCAGGTACTTCCGAATAGATGTCTAAGTGTTGGCAGTATTGTTAGGTGACTTTGAAGGCAGAGGAAAGGAGTAGGTGGCATTTGCCTCCTATGCATACGTAGCATCAACCTAACCAAGCACTCTTAATGGTTGATCTGAGGCGCAAAAACTAATCAACACTGGGCACACTGGTGAACTTCATATTAAGTAGCAGATTGTTTTAAAGGTTTTTTGGATAATCGACCACCCTTAATGCCTAGCCCTATAAGTGTGATTTTGCTTTTAATCAGACAGTGGAAGAAGTTCAAATTGCGACATGTAGGCGAAATTAATACGTGAACACAAGTGTTTTATTAGGCCAGGTTACTAAGTGAAATACGTGTCTATCTCGCGAAAACTTCCTGCAGCACAGAGCTTAGAATAACAGCTTCAGTCTCCAGCAGGGTCGGAGGGCAGACTACCAGACAAATCGATCAGGAAGAGTGAGTCTGAATTTTGATTGGCCTGTGCCAATAAGTGACCTTGAAGGTGATGCCTGACAGACGTTATTCCAGGCCTTCACACCTGTTGTGCCTGCTGATAACGGCATGGCATTTTTTCCACGCCTAAATATGACAGACTTGTGAGAGCAATAAAATCCTTGAGGCTGAGTTGGCTTTTGAAAAATTCCTGTGACTCAACTGGCAGAAACCTTGTTTCAGTGCTCAAGGTTTGCTTAGAATGACAGGATTTTTTTCGGTTTATGTGTCGTTACACAAAAACCTGCGTTTAAAATTATAGTTTTAGTATTTTTTCAAGATTTCATTGTTTAAGAGTTTCAGTAATGACAAATTTATTCCTTATTAATGTCTAATTTTGTGTGAAAATAGAGAAACTTCATTTTAAATCGCGAAAAGTAAAATATGAATAGAATAGAATTTTGTATGGTTCATCTGATGTCAACCTTTTCAGCTTGTTCTGTTTAGCTGCAAAAATTATTTAAGTTAACCGTAAATATTGCTGATAGAAGTGAACAGGTGAATCCCGATAACAGCTCTGAAGAAAAATATGTAATCGCTGGAACATGGCGTTAATTGGCCTGACGATTCGGATTCTCTCTCGAACCCTTCATCAAAGGCAGTTGCAGAAAAGGGTAATTGAGGCACAAGGTGTGCAGTTGTAATAGGGTGCGATTGTCGGTAATATCATTCTGCCTATATCACTAGCCGCTCTGTGGCTGCTGGCGGGGCTCTTGCGTGAGCCCCAAGACACAACGAGAAGAGTGAGTCCTGTAACCGATCGGGGAGTGTCCAACTACCATTGTTCATATATATATATATATATATATATATATATATATATATATATATATATATATATATATATATATATATATATATATATATATAATTAACAGGTATTTTGCTAAGAGTGCAACAATCAAAGCGCAGACAGCTGTTTCATGGTTGTTACTGATAATCAGTACATCATATGTCTTGTGCAGTGAGTCATTTACACAAGTCAAACAAGCGCAGTCCTCATATTCATAGCTTGGGTCGTAGTTGATGCGATGATTTTTTTGCCCATGCCTGAGCCGATAAATACCGCGATTTTATCACCATTGTCGATTCGTTGCATAACGATTTCTCGGAAATTTTTGTCCGTTATCAATTAAACGGCGTTTTTTACATTCATATCGATGACATTGACGGCAAATGCGTAGTTTCAATTGCCAAGATGTCGGAATTTAATCTTCTGGGCTAAAAGTCCATGGTTAGAGCGTCCGACTTCTGATCAACAGGTCGTGGGTTCGAGCCTCGGGTGTGGTAGCAGCTGGCGTTTGGTATGACTGGCTGATAATGGCTAATGAGTCAGAAATGGCCATTACAGTCTCCTTTGTCTTTGACGGCAGTGTTCCCCAAGCTGTATTTTTTTATCCAATGGGCTTTTGAAATAGTTTATGTGACAATTGAAAATGCTCACTTTTATTGGGTATTTAGAAAGCAATTCGGACAAAAAAGCTACATTCGCGCATACATCCTTAAGGTCAGGATTTAAGGCGTTTACAGATTAGTTATATTCACGGAAAACTTTAAAGTATTTCACTTCAGGTTGCTTCTATTTGGAAAATATGTCTTGATTGCTATGTTTCCTTTGAATTTATGACTATCGTTGGTTTCAATTTATTTAAAACAGTTAAGTTTCAACAAATTTGTATTCGCCCCCTAACACCACCGCGTTCGGTAGGCTGCAGTTATTTAATGTTACCGCTACGATGTTCAGATGATACATGTTCACAGCTTGTTCTCCAAATCGCTACCGTCTTTTTTTCGCAAAGATATCTCAGTATCTCATCTAGCCCCCTCTAACCCAACGGTACTAAATGGGCCTGTAAGGGGTCTTGGCGGATATCTAGACGGAACACCGGCCGGACTTCAACACGCACTATTTTAGATAGCAGAATGAGTGATGGAACTTTTTGAGGTATATGTGCAATGAGAACCAGGATCTGGGATTTATAAGTTAAATGAAATTAACGCGTAAGCCCCGGACTTCCGTTATTCGTAGCGGGTTCTTATATCTGAAAAAAAGCATTCATTAGAAAAGCTTGTCGAGGAAGTAGGGGTGTGTTCCTTGCAAAGGACGGTAGATAATCACATAGATGCGTATCATTGTAAAATATTTACCCATAAACTAATAGTTATCACGTTAAAAATCTATATAAAAAATCGGTCTTACATGATTGCCCTGTTTACCTCTGGTCATGCTTCAAGTGATTAATAAGACCCATGTTTACTTACATAAATACATGTTCAACAAGGAATGATAAACAGGGACGTCGTTCTTAGGGAAAAACCATCGACAGATGTGCCTCGTAGATACAATATCTCAGCAAACACTTTCATATGTGAAAGTTTGTATTTTGACTGGTGTCCCATGGTTTTCATTCCAATTGTAATGGACAAGGTTATTTTAGTTATCCTCCGATAACTTCTGTCTACGATTAGATGATCTCTAGATATCTACAGATTATCACTGGAAGATGTCCAAACGACTGATCAGTGTTTGTCTGGCGTTTTATTTACCTGATTGTGATGAACGCATAGTTTACGTGGCAGCTGCTCGGTTTGGGCTTTGGCTATGCATTCACTTTATTCTGACTCCTAGGTCCTCATCTCCCCTCTGATGTTCATTTACTAAAGGAATATTTGATCCCACCAAGGATTATTCAAACACATCTGCTTCTCTTTAGCAATGATATCGGTGTAAGTTTACCATTCTTTTTCCCGTCAGCCTGTTTTACTCTGTGTAATTGCGTTTTACTGTATAAAAATGAGGCATTTACTGATACAAATTACCCAAAAATACTTGCCTTTGACTGTAAAGAAGTAAAATAAATAGCCTTGAAATTCTCGGGTACTACAAAAACCCTGAGACATCTATTTTGCTCACTAACGCCCGAAGAATATATGAGCAAAAAGCAAAACTTAATAATGATCACTGACTAAGCAGTCGTTGTAATTACGATGAAAATTATCAAAGCCATTTAATCAATTCTTCTATGGAGATCCTTTCAATTACTAAAAATGCAGCTGTGTCCTTCGAGGTGGGTGCATCCAAAAAATGTTTGGCAAAAAATTGCCCAAAAGGACGCCAACCCATTTGTGCATCAGCAACAGTTCTGTTTATCCATGAAATCACATTAGCTTAGTTGCTGTTTAGGCTGATCTCTGAAACTTGTCTTTTTGTTTTCTAGAATGTTCAAACTGTTGGTGAAATCGTTGGCCCCAGCGAACCATGGTCCCTGTCAAAATTAAAACTAAAGACATTTTCCAGTGAGTCACACAGTTTACATGGGCAAATATAATCTAACGCTGGAAGCCAACCTTTTACCACATGTTTTCCTTTTCAGTTAAACCCGCCAGAATGCGTGAGATCTCACGGTATCCATATTTAGTCCCAGCCATAAGCTCACAATACTCATGTTAGTGTTCCACCTATCAACGTGCGGCATCAAGGCTGTGTAAGTGAGCCATTCGTACAGGGCACAAGAAACGCGATGAGGTTTTGAAGTTAGGGGTACACATGGTGCCTTTTGCGGCCGAACATCGTCGCTGCGCGATGGCTTCGGTCTGTTGAATGACAAATTCAGTTGGTTTATCAGTATAGCCAAAAAGGCGACTTGACATTTAGAAAGATCTTTTGCTCTCCCCTCGGATGCTATTTTGAACATTTTCGATCAGATTTTATAAATTTATTTCTTCTAATTTTTTGAAAGGTTCGCTTTTTGATACAAAAAACGAAAATTATTGACTTGTACCTTGAAATAAAGCGTTCTGTTTTTCTAAAGCAAGAGGTGATTGTGGCAAGAGGAAATTCAATTTCATTTTTTTAAAGGAAAAACCGATTGTCATTTTTTTCTTAATGTTAAGACAAGCAAATGTATTACATAATTTTCACAAGTGTTTTTGTACGTTGTCAAAGTACATGTGTACTTATGGATGAGTAATACTCACTTATAAGAGCACACTGGCATAATCAAACGGTTTATCCGTTACGTTGATCTCATCGAATCAGTCAAAAGGGCCACACCTACTTAACGAAGAGAGCAACTTGTTAAATGTCATGACTTTGGCAAACTTATCTCATTTTTCTTAGATCAACCCCTAGGCTCCCGTGTGGTCTACATCTCTGGTCGCATGGAAACTCAAAGCTTCTGGATGACGCTAAAATTCCCTTCTTTACCTGATTTTACCATAAAGTTCATCCCTGTGTCAAAGATTGCCTACCCACCCAGTCCACCAGTTTGGATTAATTGGAGAAATTTGAAGATCACGAATACACTGGTTCAAAGCTCTGGACCAAGAACTACTGCCATATCCTGTGCTCTACTGTACTTCTTGATGGTCAAAGCGTTTGTCTTTTAATAAACTGACTGAGGAATTTGGTAAGTATCAAAACACTCCCCAGAGTTGTAGTGGATCTATCAGAATTCCAGTCTTAGTTTATCATCCACCTGGCGATCGGGACTTCAGAATATTCTCTTGTCTATAATTTAATCATAAAATTTTTCAAACGCTTTTCCTTCCTCTCTTGATCTTTCACATACTTATGCCTTTTCATTATTAAACCTGTCATTCTAAACGCTAGAACTTCTGTTTTATTAGCTCTCAGTGCCATTAACTAAGAGTGTATATTCAAGTCGCTAAGTCCAAACTGCTGACGCCCATATTGTCTACGAAGTCGTACTACATTATTTGGTGTTCTTTAGTAGGGTTAGCAAGGCGGTCCTTCCTATGCAGATTTCCCAGCTCGATAGGTTGCCAGATGTACTTTCGCCTGCAGCAGGCACAACCATCATATCCATGTCTGGCGTACTTCCAGACGTCAGTCGACCACATGCAAATCATGATAAGAGGGCGTGAGAATCGGCATTATGTATTTTTGACCGTCAAGCTCAACACGCTACTTTTTTTATGAGCGTTCCTGCCAGATGCCCTCCAGATTTTCCGGTCACTACCCTTGGCTTACTTTTTGACGAAATATGAACGTTTTCTGAGACCTTCCCCCACCAAACGGTCATCTATATTGAGGTTCCAGATTCCGTTTATCGCAATTAGAGTGGGGTTAAGTTGCTGACTTAATAGGATTACTTAGCAACTGCAGTCCATTCCATTCTCAGCTATGCGCATCGCTATTTCTTGTCATTTACCGACGGATTCTCTGTATTGGATCTAGGCAGGAAATTTAATCGATTTAATAATTCACATCCTACAATCGCCTTCAGTTGGCAACTAGACTGACATTCTTGTTGACAGTTGGAATCACTTTGTATTATGCGTTACATTAATGAGGAAACAATATATCCAATTGCTGCATAACAAGGAAATTAAGCTCAGTATACACACACCGTCGATTTCCACGAGGTCCACCGTACGCTCCACAGCAGGGTGGTGCAGGTACGGTGACTTGCGCGTGATTAAGTTTAAAGTGATAGCAGACTTGCGCTGCATCGACTGCACTCTCGCCTCCTCCCTCACCTAGGCCCGGTGTCAAGACAGAGTCAATAAGACCGGAGGCGGGAGACGACGCAGGTGGCAGGCGCGGCCGGAGCCGCCCCTGGGCGTACCACCACACCCCTCCATGTTTGGCATTGTTATGGGAACGCAACCCGAATTACGCATGTCCTGCCCTGGTGCGACCCCCTTGCTGGTCCAACGCATCCACCACGTGGCCCGTTTAGAGGGCACTTCAAACCTACACAAACTCATATTGCTAATTTTCACTCAGGCTGGATGAATGGGAAAAAGAACAATTTGTCCATACTGCTGGCTAAATATTGTTAGGTTGAGATCATTTTGTCGTTATTCTGCTGGAGCTGATGCAATTCGCATCTTTTTTTCAAATTTTGAGGTAAACCAGATAAGCTTTGATTGAAAGGATTGGCCTCATTTTCATACTTTAAGTCTTTGAGGAACATATAAAGTTTAATATTTAAGTTTTGAGTGTATAACAGAATGTAAACAGGAGACAGTGATAAGCAGGACTTCTCACAACTACCTCATGTATTCGCATAGAATCTTCGAAACCTGTGTTTGGACCTAGGGCTGGTGAAGCATTCAAAAGAGTTCCACTTTCGTAAAGGTATGTGAAATTTTCTCAGTTTATACTAAGAAAGTTTCAGTCTAAAGAAGGCATTTTGCATGAAAGTCCTAGTTCTTTATATTATCCACTAAATGGAAAACCTGCAGCTATTCATGATAACTAAATTTTGCAAGGTGGAAAGATTGGATAAGCTCAAGAAGGAACCCGAAGAAAGTGGCTTTCTTAAGTCATCAAAAAACATAACAGTGAGTATATAAAACGCACCAACTTTTCTATGGTTAACTTGGCACTGTCGATCTTTTTCCTATATATTGGATATATTATAGTTGACAATATTCATGCAAGAGGAATGTGTTGTTTTCCAGTAGGTGCTTGTCGAACCTCTGTCCCCGAACTGTTAGGTAGTTCAAGTGGACATGGTTTGTGAGAGCATAGGTAGAAAAATGAAAAAGAGGCTATTTAATTCGCTTACATTGACGCTTCTGGAAAAAATTTCGACTTTACAGGGTACTTTGAACCAAGTAACCAAAAGTCAACCCAAAATACTGTTGACCCTTCAAATCCAGTCGCAGGTTCGAAAAAAGTTCAATAGACTGAAGTATTTGTGGCCGATTAGACAACAGGCGTGCCTCTGTTTGATGACGATGGTGAATAGACTATATACTTCTATTATATTCGCTCAATTTACTGATTTCTTCGGTATACGTTATTTGCTAAGCAACATTTAACCAACTGGAGGTAAACTAGGAGCGTACTTCACTTTTCGTTGTCACATACAGGAATTTAAGAGTACGTAAGAGCAAGTGTCAAGATTTTTTACAGACTGGGAAGATGCTTGACATATTTGAACGCACTGAACCATCAGCTTTCCCTGCTGGGCAGCTAAGTGGCTTAGTCAAAACTTAATTATGACAAAAACGTAAAATTTTAGAGCGAAAGCTTAAGCAATTTCAGCATAGTATCCTGTTCCAACAGACTATCTGTTGAATGCATTTGCAACGGTGAAATTAATTCACAACGAACTTCAAACCAAATATAGTGAAGTTGTATGGGAAACCCACAGGGTAGTAGAATATTGGCGTTAGTGTCGAATCAACCATCAAATTGCCTGAACTCTTGTTAGATTAGTATCAAAGACAACCGGCCGCCAGAGTCTCGATGGCATCTCCGCCTATCGGCCAACGATGAGAGCCCGAATCACTGACATCCATCTCTTGCAACATATGGAAAAATTATCCAGTTGACCTTATGAGCGAATTCAATGCACCAGAAATTAACTGGAGCACTATTCATGCCTTCGGTCCTAAATCGACTTTTGACTATTGATTCCTGCACAAAGTACGGAAGGCACTCTTGTCCTCTTTACAAGCAGAACATGTGAAGGAGAACGGGCTGACAGCCTGCAGTTGGTTTTCACTGCACATAAAACAGCATCGACGAGGTTATCTCCATGACCCATTCAACCGAAATGATCACGTACTGCCTATGTGGGAGTGTTCGTTATTCTCCGTTTTGCATTCTGTAGATGCAAAAGAATGTAACATTTAACAAAGTAACTTTAATCAGATGAGAGCAGATTTAACTGACCTCTACATGAACCCAATAGCTTCAGCTAACGTTAACGAATATCGGTACTTCTTCAAGAAGGTTCTTCTGTAGCGCATTGACGACAGCTGCCCACTGACGAGTGTTAATTAGTAACCTAAAAGGGGAAATTTACATGAGGCATACAATATGGAGAAAATACTGCGTCACAAAGCAATTAATATATTTTGACAATCAAGAAATACAGAAGAATAAAGGATCAGCATGATCTTTAAAACCTATAGGTAATTTGCGAAGAACTTGCTACATAAAGCAACGCGAAATCCCAAATTACGCTGCAGCTATCCCTGAGGAAGAACGAGGAACGGACACCCAAGTCCGTTAATAAAACTACCGTGGGCGTTGGTATGGTCTCGCCACAAGCCTTGACATTCGCCCACTTGATATGGCCTCAGCCTATTCCCAAGTGAGAACTCAAAACCGAAGACAGAAGAAGAGAAGTGAATCGCCGTATGCTAACAGGGTATTGAAGTAAACAAAGAACAAAAGGGCATTTCGCAGTTTGGAGTGAAATTGAACCAATCCGAAGTGTCCTTTTGCCGCTAGCCTGTTGGCTGAACTGCCGACTCATCTGTCTAGTTGGGTTGAGATTCGGTCGTGTCGGGAGTTCGCATGACCCCAGCAGACGCAGGGACTGCGGACGAACCATTCGGGTGACACGTAAGCGAGTCGGCTAGGACAACTCCTTCTGACACTTCCCTCCTTTGAGCTGAATTGTACGGTTTGAGCCGGGGGGTTCACTTTCAAGTTAACTGTTTCCGTTCTTCAGCAATGAGATGGTCTAAATGGTTGACGAGGTCATTTTGCATCGTAACTGTTGGTCTTAGCCTTGGTTGTGGCAAATCGAATGTCTTCATTATTAAGTTAGGTGGTAGATTAGGGCCTGAATTTGACGCATCGGTGCAGTAAGTTGGTCTCAGCTGATTGGCGTAGAGCATCCAAATATGTGATCTGCCTCGAATCTCGTAGATATCATCACCGCACTTTCGGCGAACACACCCAGGCATCCACTTTTCCTGATTGTTCCTCTAGTCCTTTCCAACACTTTTTCGCCCCATTTGATTGACTGTGACGTCGGTTGAACAGCCTTTTCACAGACTTCGGTTAGGCTGTTTCATGATCAACATCCTGTTGTCCTTCGAAAGAGGATAGAAGATGAATCACGTGTAATTGCGTGCGAAACTTTCTCTGCAGGAGAGATACCTTTTAGAATGTTCGGGTTTGGAATGGCCGATAAGTTCAACAGAAGTATTTTGAGAACTTCTTCTGTAGTCCTCTCCCTAAAGATTGAGCCAATGGGCGTCCAGTGCTTTAATTTATCCGGTCGATAGTGGCTGTTTTCGTTTCCACTTGACCTTGAGAAATGTGTAATTTGTATCCAAATCGACATGCCTGTAAATGCATGCCTAGTTTGAGTGCATTGTCTTCAGGAATTCGCGGTCCTTCTTTGTTGGGCAGGCGCCAACGATGTGGGTACCCTCCCAGGCAAATAGATTTCCTGCGTCCAGCGTGTGCATGGTTACCTGAGATATGGGGTCTCGTCTCCTCACCGCTAACTGATATTCATGTAAACGGTTGGATAGAGATTTCCTGGTTTGGCCACAATAGACTGCATCACAACTGGTACATGGTATTTTTAGACTACTTTTTTTCTGTTTAAATAGCTAACCATGTCCTTAGGGTGTACAAGCTGGGTGTTCAAATTTGTTTTAGTTTTTTGCGCTATTTGTATATGTTATTGCTTGAGCTGTCTTTCGACGAGCTCAGATACATTCTTTACATACGGGAGGGTTTGCCAGTTTGTTGGTTTTAACGCCTGAGAGGTCGTTGCTCTGGAAATACCTTTTCCTTCTAACTGTTGTCGTTGCATGTATCGATGGACAACGTCAGATGGATATATATTTTGGGAAAATAGTTTAAAAAGGTATTTTGTTTCTGTCCGATATGTCCTTTCATCTGAACAGTGAGTTTTAGGTCGACTTAGCAAGCTGTGAACAGAGCTGCGTTTGTGAGACATTTGAAGGTTACTCCCAAAATGTAAAATGACCTTGGCGTATGTATCTTTATGATAGACTGAGCTATATAGTGTCCCGTTTGTCTTCCTATGTAAAAGGATATCTTACAATGGGAGTCTTTCAGCAACTTCTGTTTCAAATGTGAATTTAATTCCTGGGAATATGGAGTTCAGGTTTTTGTGGGGTGGTTCAAGTTGGTCTCTTTCAATGATAACAACTGTGCTGTCTATCTAGCGTAGCCGCAATTTTCGTAGAGCTGTAGTCTCTAGTTTATGCCTAGCAGCCTCCTCTACTAATTACAAACTTATCAAGGTCAAGTGGAAGCGAACACAGTAACTTTCAAAAGGATAAACAAAAGACCTTGTCGCCTATTGGTTCAAAATTAAGCCAGCTATAGAATCCGGTGTTAGGCATTGTTTAAGGTTAACTGTTTATGTACAACACTCATTTGTCTGAAGACGAACTAGGCAACCATCCTCGAAAAAATGCTTAATGAAGTTATTTTGATCCCAAAGAACTTCAGCTCAATATAATTGCATTTCTTGGGATGCCGATATTTTAATATATATATAGCTAATTGAAACGAAAAGGCACATCCCCACGCATAAATCAGAAGAAGAGGCAATCGCGGGAACAATAGGTTTTATGTCCTGACGTTTCAAAATCAAACAAGATTCGATTGTCGGAGGTGGGTTCGGTACGGTGCCTCACAGTATTTTTGGGTTCTGAACATGCTGACTCCACAGCTATTCGCACAGGATGAACTGCAGGGTGGTGGGGGGTGGGTGCTGCGTAGTGCTTTTTCTCCCTCATCTCGTCTGGGAATTGCGTCGGGATGTCAAGTTTCATTGCTCTCGCTTGCATTGCCCGCGTTTGTTGTCCTGGACTCGCATATATCTTTCTCGTGTTCCGTTTACATCTGTTCGTGCACGCTTCATTGGTGATTGCGGAGTCGTTGCCGATGTCTCCGTTCTTATCGGATTTAGAGGCCTATTATCCATGTTCATACGCAAACTATGTTCACTTGCGTCTGCGGTCAAGCCTGACGGGAGGTCTTGTTGGTTTGTGCTCTCCGTAGTTTTCTCAATGAATGCGTTGGTGTGTGGCATAGGTTTGCTCAGGCCTGTGTTCTGGCTCGGTATGCGTTTGCTTGCGACCGCGGCCAGTCTGACTTCTTATCTGCGATTCCATTGATAGGCCGCCAGGTAAATCTTAGTGGTTGATGGAAGTGGGTATGGTGTGCCAGGCTTCGAGCGTTTCTCTGACTGTTTGGTCGAAACCTTGGCTTAGGATTTCGGCGTCCTGGAAAAAAAGGTGTCCAGAGGCTGTCAAGTGTTCCGCCATCAAAGAGAGCTGATCCATCCTTCTTAGGGCCCTTGCGTGCTCACTCATGTGCGTCTGTAATCACTTACCGCTCTCCTACATAGTTCACCCTACAGGAGCTGCTTCGAGCACGATAGACGACGTTTGCCATTTCGCCGCGCGACAGGGGGGCCTAAAGACTACGGTATATAGAAAGGCCACCAACACACGTTAGGTCCTCAGTTACCAAAGTAACCACCCATTATGTCTCAAACACAGCTGCGACCGGACGCTTTACAAAAGGGCGGAAAGTCATTGCAGTGAGGCAGGCAACAAAGCAGCTGAACTACATTATCTTCGACGAATGTTCACCTCCAATGCTTATCCTCGCAGCTTCATAGAATGCAGCAGACAACCGAGGCAAACTATAAGACCACCGATATAAAAACCGAAAGTGTGGTGGGCAACGTCGTATATCGAGAACGTATCTAAAGCTGTTTCTCATCTCTTACAACCACTGGGGATTGGCGTCTCCCACAGACCTGAAGCGACAATATGACGTCTTTTTAAGAGACCCAAGGCACCCCTGTCACACGGCGGAACGGCCGGAGGCCACCCTCCGTTGCTTAGTCATGCAACCAAAGGGTCGACTACCATCTGCAGACACCTCAGGCGTTATTTACCAAGTCAACTGTCTAGACTGCCTGGCCAAATACTGTGGCATGACTGACAAACGACCGAGTACGCACATGCACGAGCACAATTTGGACGTAAGGTGCAAGGATGAGCGCTCACAGGTTGCCATGTATAGTGTAGAAAACAACTACCGGTTCGATTTTGACGGGGTCCAAGTGCTCGGCCGAGCCGAAAACAGACTGGCTAGAGAAGTCATCGAAAATCGGCAGTCATACGCAAACTCTATCAACCGCAGCATCGACCTGCCAGTGCCCTATGAGACTGTTAAGCACTATTGGTGTACGAGAGGAGGATCAATGAGAAACGAGGCACCAAGACCTATCAAAAGTGAGCATAAAAGACCTATTTACACCATGTATTTTCCCTCTTCTCTATATCCGATGCTATGCTCGAGTATGAATGTGAAACCTAAGATAATTATATCTTTAACCCCAGAGATCATCTTTGCCCAGCACTTAATAATTTCATAAATTTTTTCCTTGATTATTCTCTGGAATTGCCATTCAAGTCTCCCTTGTCTTTGTCGGTGATGTTATTTGGCCTTTATCCTTAGCTGTCTTGCGGATGTTGGCGGGGCTCAAGAGTTTTCTTCAAGGCACAATGGGAGGAGTGAGACTTGTAACTGACCGGTGAGCGCATGCTCACCGATCTGTTTAAGGAACATGTATGTTCCGTTGTGCCCTGGAGCTCAGACAACAGCTCTCGCAGGCGGTCGCATAGCGACGTTTAGCATATGATGAAATGGAACCGACAAAGACAAGGGAGACCGGAATGGCCATTTCTGGCTTATTAGCCGTCATCAGCCAGTCATTCCCAATCCCAAGTGTGGCACACCTGCGATTCAAACCCGCGACCTTTGGTATTTGAGTCGAACGCTCTACCATTGAGCCACGGGCTCGTTGTTATTGTCGGTTGTGATCGGGAATATGATGATAGTGTGGGGCTCACCGATCTGCTTAAGGAACATGTATGTTCCGTTGTGCCCTGGAGCTCAGACTAGAGCTCCGGCAGGCGGTCGCAGAGCGACGTTTAGCATATGATGAAATGGAACAGACAAAGACAAGGGAGACCGGAATGGCCATTTCTGGCTTATTAGCCGTCATCAGCCAGTCATACCCAATCCCAAGTGTGGCACACCTGCGATTCAAACCCGCGACCTTTGGTATTTGAGTCGAACGCTCTACCATTGAGCCACGGGCTCGTTGTTATTGTCGGTTGTGATCGGGAATATGATGATAGTGTGGGGCCCACCGATCTGCTTAAGGAACATGTATGTTCCGTTGTGCCCTGGAGCTCAGACTAGAGCTCTCGCAGGTATGCTGTTAATATTGCAACAGGCAAGAAGCAGAGAGCTGTTTCACGGTTTTTACCGATCATCAGTACGTCACATGCCTTGTGCAGTGAGGTTCATAAAAAAGTCAAACAAGTGCGTAACACTCACTGGTGTGGTTAGGATCTCACTCGATCCCATTTTTTTGCCCGCCCGCCAGCTTGCTACCGGCGATAAACGAACGTTGTGTCATAGGACACATACCACATATAATGCACAGTTATGTTGCTAATAGTACAACAGGCAAGACGCAGACAGCTGTTTCACGGTTCTTACCAATCATCAGTACGTCATATACCTTGTGCAGTGAGGTACATAAACAATTCAAACAAGTGCGTAACACTCACTGATGTGGATAGGAGCTCACTCAATCCCATCTGCCTACATATATCCCTACATATCTGCCTACATCCCATCTGCCTATATATATATATATATATATATATATATATTGAATAGTTGAGATAGTATGCATTCCGAGATGATAAATGAAGAAAGAAGGCTCGTCGGAAAATCGAGGTTGGTGTAACCAGTTTGAAAATTCATGAGTAAACCTCGATTTTCCGACAAGCCTTCTTTATTCATATATCATATATATATATATATATATATATATATATATATATATGCGTAAAGATTCGAGGTCCCGATACCTTATCACGTTCATCATCTCCTGAAGAAGACGAAAAAGAAGAAGGGGTGAGCTTATGGACCAAATTGTATTTGTACTGACGTTTCGACAGCCTTCTTGCTTCCATAATCAGAGTATAGTGCTTGCTGCTCCTGGTAGTTTTGAGTTGGTCAGTCTTGCCGCGTGCCTCGTATTATATCCATGGTGAAAGCGTGAACTTTGACCTGCCCGATCGCTGCTGACCTCTATAGTCCTCCCCGAGGTTGAGCGCTTCGGAATCTATGTTCCCCTATTTCTTTTATGAATATTAAAGAGTTTGAGGAGGCAGTTAAAAGATAAATCTACTAGTTCGTTCTCTGTGCATCTAAGGATCGCAGATATTTTTGAATTAGCCTCTAAGATTGGCTTGCACGTGATAGAAAGAGGGAACCTTGCGCACTCAGCGAGCCAAACTCTGCAAAACATGTTGCTTCCTCTAAACGAGGATATGAAAATCCTCCATTACTAAAGGAATATAAGGAATGAATAAAGGAATAAAGGAATATAAGAACTTCATTCTCAAAGACTCTAACAAGGCAGAATTTTTTAGGGATTTCTTTGCAGATTCCTGACTCATTGAAAACAGCTATTATTCTTCCTATCTTCAAGGTGGGATCTCGTTCGGACGTAAATAATTTTCGAGGCGTTCACAAAACACCGGCTCAAGTAAAACTCCTTGAAAAAAATATTTTTAATCAAAATTCTCGACTTTTGCCTAGAAAATAAGCTTTTAGGTGACTCGCAATATTGTTTTCTACCTGGAAGATCATGCGAAGTGTGTCACTCAGCTTTTTGTAACCTCGTCACTTCCCTTCGTAATGAGCAGCAGTTAATGGTTGTGATCTACTTTGACAAGGTAACGCACAGACGTCTTCTGGTGAAAATGAAAGCATACAGCTTCCGACCTCCTCTTCTTGACTTCATTGGTTCCTACTTGCCTAACCGCAGCCAGAAGGTCTTTGTAGGTAATAGGTACTCGACGCCTCAGCCAATCACGAGTGGCGTTTATCAAGGCACTGTTCTACGTCCCCTCCTCTTCATTTTGTGCATTGATGAAATTTCAGCTGTACTCAATAATTCACAAAATTTTGTTTACGCTGATGAGCTCAAGTGCATTTACTCATTTTCTAAAGACACCTCTAATGGTTGCGTTGATAAATCAACACTGATCTACTTATGCTCTCACGTTGAAGCTCTAGTTAGCAGATGGAATGTTCTTCATCCAAGAGTACTTTCATGTGTTTTAACCCCGAAACGATCGTCAACAGTCTATTAATGGTCGACACCGGGGATATGCGAGCTAACTAACCTAAAATTGATATTGGTCCGTAGACTGGAAGCTGGTTTCTGTTTCCTTTTCCGCCTTTATAATAGTTCTAATCTTCCCCGGATTTCAGCTCTTACCCAGTTAGTCGTCCGTACAATCTGCGTAATTCATCACTGATTATACCTCCTCCTATGGCATCCACTTCTAAACGCTCTCTGTTCTTTGCTTCTACGTATAGCTTTATTTTGAATAACCTACCAACCAATATAACGCTTTTCAATAGCCTATGTGATTTCGAGCGCAGACTTCACAATTTTTTTCTGAACACTTATTCAAGTAACCTTTTATTTTCCTCTTCCTTCCCGAGCAGCTTAACTGTGCCTCTTAGATAAGATTATCGGGAATTCAACAAGCAGTCTCCAAAATTACATTTTCGTGCATCGTCTCCCCTATGAACTAAGATGTCTCCATAACCCATCCCTCAGTCAAATCATCGTTAAACAACCAGGTCATACTGGCGTGAACATTGAAAGGCACCTTTGTTTAGTTGACGGTCATCTTAAGTTCAAGCTGATTATTAACATGTCTAAACCTCAATTTCATCGTCAATTCTCATTGGAAATAGCTGCCCTGAGCAAACTCTATTGACTTTATCATATTCATTTACTGGATCTTTCATCTGCAAGTGATGCTCAATCATTTGGTCAATCTTCAGAGCCGCTTATTCGTCCCCTCCTTTTCAACTATCATTGCCATCTCTTGACTACCTTGATGTGTTCTTCCGTTTTTGCAACTCTGACAATGGTCTCCACAATCTGTTGATGATCGTACCGGGTTCTGCTGTATATGCGGCAACGTACCAATCCTATCAATTCTTGCAATTAATTCTTTCGGAAGCAGATTTTGTAAATTGGGGGCTCGCTGAACTCTGTCCCCGATTAAAACCTAAGAGTTTTTTTCAGTTTCTTTCCTAATGAGTTTTTTTTAATAATGGGTCCGTCTAGGCCTTCAATATGCAATTTATTCATTCATTGTTAATCACTATGAAGGGAAGTATCAGTATCAGTATATTTGAGGGAGATGTAAGTGAGTAATCTTGGTCTCCCCTATTTGTACATGCGTGTTGGGGTACCATAAAATATTATCTCAGTTTTTTGGCGAGGCCAATTGATATGAGCCAACGGGGTTAAACATATTTGAAAAAGAGCAGAAATTGAAAACAATTCCTTTTGATTTTACCGAGAAAAACTGTTGTCCTTGGGGGTTTACAACGGGGCGTCTTCACGGAGACAACCTAGATTATCACCGAAGTGCGGAAGATAAGGCCAGATACTCCATTAGTGATTGCAGAGTTTGCCGACAGGCTTCAAAAGCAGGAATATCTACCCAGATCATCCTCGGTCCGCTTCGGGTCGAAACAAGAGAACGTTAACAGGCCACGTATTTTGAGAGGATGACTTCCCAAAATCGTCGTTATTACTAACTCGAAGAAATCGCCTCATACAAGGCAGCAGTCCTGAACGCGTGATATGCACAAAGTTAATATCACGTCCCCCCGAAGCTGTCTATAGTGCAAGGGAAAGCGATTTAGATTAAACAGCTGTGCTTCATAAGGCTGTGAGCCCTGTCCAATGGCAAGTTTGGGTGCTCACATTTGGACCTTTTCGAGGACGTCGATGTCCTTCATCATCCAGGGCCTCCAAGCTTGGATAGCGGACTCCAACTGCTGCCGCACGAATGTTCCGAAGACTTTAGCGAAGCAGTATGTAGTGAAGGCTGCGAAAGCTCGTTTAACGAGGTACAGAATCGACATGGCTGACTTCGCTACCTTTGCGCAATGTAGGAAGGGTTTAAGCGAGGGCGTGATCCAGACTCCCAGGTCCTTTTGGGCATCAACTTCTTTCAATGGATTAAAGGATTGCTTTTTACGACTCGTATGATGTTGCACTTGCTCTCATTGAACGGCAAGAGTCAGTTCTTTGATCCTTTTTGGATTTGATCTAAGTTTGCCTGCAAGTTCTCTTCGTCAGCCACAGTTTGAATGACGCGCCAATGTTTGAGATCATTGGCAAACACGGCAATATCGCAGTCCATTTCACTGGCTCATTCATTGACGTAGACAATAAACAAAATAGGGCAGAAGACAGAGCCTTGGAGTGCACCACTCTCAACCTCAGCCCTGGTTGACTGCTTTTCGCTGATATGGACAGTTTACGAGTGGCCGAGTAGAATGTTTTCTATCCATGTCAGAAGCCTAACTCTTACTCCTTTTCGGCTGAGCTCTTTGTAATCGAGTTTGAAATATCATCAGTTCCCAAAGAGTGTGAACATTTTAGATAATTTATTTGTTTCTGAACTGACTCAATCAATAAAACAACGGTATTGAGAGCATTGAGTGAACGCGCATGATACGGTGGAACCGGTTCAGCTCCGTATTTATATCATTCGTGAGGAAAGTACTTTACAATTTCGTCTTGCCAGTGTCATTAATGACGAAACCTTTGTCTTCATTGAGTAAGGGGGTATTTCATGAATATGCTTAGAAGGGGATCGACGATGGAGCAGTTGTGCAGCAGCTTTCACAGGATTAGGGTCACTGAGTGCTCGCAATTCCCTCTGACGATCGCGCTAAAGGCAAATTGTAGAAGGTAATTTGAACATCTCCATAATCCTTAGATGTACAGATAAAGAGCTAGTGGATCGATCTTTCAACTGCCTCCTCAATTTCTCTATCCTTTCAAAAGAAAGTGAGGACGGTAAAATCAGAAGAGTATGGCATGTAAATTCTGGTCCATACAAACTCTAGGATGCCTTTGGAAATTGCCGCGAGGAAGTTGCAAAGACGTATTGCATTATCCATGGACAAGAAAGTATACCAGTACAGGGATTCAAGAAAGCTGTTAATTATTATGGCATCTATGGGGGAAGGTTCGGTTGGTACGAATTGTGTTAACCATTTTCGAGGAGACAAGCGGAAGGCAACAGTGAATTTACACAAACGCACGTTGGAAGAGGTCTTGTTAGAAGACAAGGAAGAGAGTAGGAGTGCTATTTGGAAAAATCAGAGCTGTGATACTATTGTATCTTGTTGGAGAGCTGACTAGCTGAGACCAGTTTGAAAAATTATTTATATCTAGGAGAGGCTGTAATCTAGGGTGACAGAACTTTAGGGGCTAATCAATTTCCGGAAAATTTAAATAGCCAGCAACCAATTTAACTTCAAACGTGGACTCTGAAATCGATTTAATGATTTCAAAAGGTTTTCCTCATCATTGAATGATAAGTTATGAGAATTGCTAATGCATCCAAGAATGGCCTGTGTTTGGGGCGAGAAAATAGCAGAAGCGAAGCAGTAAGCGGGTCCCAGAAACAATTTTATTGTTTTTGCTACTTATAGGCCTACAGTAGTTTGTCTTGTACATATAAAGATCACCAAAATTATCATGGGACTGCCCTTTATTCCGCTAGTAAACGGTTGGTTGGAAAGTAGGTTCCCTTTTTCATAGTAAAATTAGTAGTAGTTGTAGTAGACGCCGTAGTAATAGTAGTAGTAGTAGTGTAGTAGAAGACGCAGTAGTAGTTGTAGTAATAGTAGTAGAAGTAATAGTAATAGCAGTAGAAGTAGTATTTAAATAAAAAATAGTAGTATCAGTCGCAGTAGTAGTTTTGGTGAGAGTAGTAGTTGTAGTAGTTGAAGTAAAAGTTGTAGTGGTGGGCGCAGTAGTAGTAGTATCAGTAGTAGTAGTAGTAGTAGTAGTAGTAGTAGTAGTAGTATTAGTAATGGTAGTATTAGTAGTAGTATTTGTAGTATTAGTAGTGGTAGTAGACGCAGTAGTGATAGACGCAATATTAGTGGTAGTAGTAGTAGTAGACGCAGTAGTAGTTGTGGTAATAGTAGTAGTTGTAGTAGTAGTTGAAGAAGTATAGTTGTAGTAGCAGCAGTTGCAGTAGACGCAGTAGTATAAATAGTAATAGTAGTAGTAGTAGTAGTAGTAGTAGTAATAGTAGTAGTAGTAGTAAGTAGTAGAAATAGTAGAAGTAGTAGAAGCCGCAGTAGTAATAGTATTAGTTGTAGTAGTAGACGCAGTAGTAGTAGTAGTAGAAGTAGTAGTAGTAGTAGTAGTAGTCGTAGTAGTAGTAGTAGTAGTAGTAGTAGTAGTAGTAGTAGTAGTAGTAGAAGTAGTAGTAGTATCATAAGTAGTCGAAGTAGTAATAGTAATGGTTGTTTTAGAAGTAGTAGTTGTAGTAGTAGTAATAGTCGTTGTAGTAGTAATAGTATCACTAGTAGAAGAAGTAGTAGTCGTAATAGTAGTAGACGCAGTAGTACGAGTATAAATAGTAGTAGTAATAGTAGACGCACTAGTAGTGGTAGTAATAGCACAATTAGTAGTAATCGTTTAGTAGTAGTAGAAGAAGTACTAGTAGTGGTAGTAGTGGTAGTAGACGCAGTAGTAATAGTATTAGTAGTAGTATAATAATAGTAGTAGTAGTAGACGCAGTATAAGTAGAAGTAGTAATAGTAGTTGTAGTATTAGTAGCAGTAGTAGTAGTAGTTGCAGCAATGCAGTAGTAGTAGTAGTAATAGTAGTTTTAGTAGAAGTAGTATAAGTAGCAGTATTAGACGTAGTTACGGTAGTTGCAGTAGAAGTAGCAATAGTCGTAGTAGTAGTAGTAGTAGACGCAGTAGTAGTTGTAGTAATAGTAGTAGCAGTATTAGTAGTAGTAGTAGTAGTAGTAGTAGTAGTATAATAGAAGTAGAAGAAGAAGTAGACGCAGTCGTAGTAGTAATAGTAGTAGTAGTAAATGTAGTATTATAAGTAGTAGTAGTATTAGAGGTAGTAGAAGTAGTAGTTAGTAGTGTAGTAGTAGTAGTGTAGTAGTAGTGGTGAGTAGTAGTAGTAGTAGTAGTAGTAGTAGTAGTAGTAATAGTAGCAGTATTAGACGCAGTTGTAGTTTGTTGAAGTAGGAGTGATAGTAGTAGTAGTAGTAGTAGACGGAGTAGCAGTTGTATTAATAGTTGTAATTGTAGTAGTAATGGTTGTATAAGTAGATGTAAGAGTAGTAGTCGTAGTTGTAGTAGTAGTGGTGGTAGTGGTAGTAGTAGTAGTAGTAGTAGTAGTAGTAGTAGTAGTAGTAGAGTAGTAGTAGTAGTAGTAGTAGTAGTGGTATTAGTAGTAGTAGTAGTAGTAGTAGTAGTAGTAGTAGTAGTAGTAGTAGTAGTAGTAGTAGTAGTAGTAGTAGTAGTAGTAGTAGTAGTAGTAGTAGTAGTAGTAGTAGTATTAGTAGTAGTAGTAGTAATAAGAATTACTTCTTTAATGCACTTTATGTCTGGTAGTGGTAGTGGTGGGAGTGAGTGGTATTGGCAGTGGTGGTAGAGTAGTGGTGGTGGTGGTGAGTGGTGGTGGTGGTGGTGGTGGTAATGGTAGTGGTAGTGAGTGAGTGAGTGGTAGTGAGTGAGTGATGATGAGTGGTAGTGTTAGTGGTGAGTGAGTGGTAATGGTAGTGGTAATTAGTGAGTAGTAATTAGTGGTAATTAGTGGTGAGTGGTAGTAGTGGTGGTGGTAGTGAGTGAGTGGTGG